>JAQFYZ010000197.1:0-58849 GCA_034695085.1 Cylindroiulus punctatus | reverse complement strand
TTATACAGTTTGGCGTATACATTTCCAAATGCATTTAAAATATATTTCCTTAATTGAAATACATTTCAAAATGCATTCCAAATACATTTTGCAAATTGAAATACATTGCACAATGCATTTAAAATGCATTTTCTTTGGATATGGGAGGTTCGGAATAGCCAGGACGAACCTATCGATAAGCGGAATCCCTCTGACTGGCTGTCAGAATTTCTCCTTTATCGTTGAGCCGACTATAGCCATGACCTGTCCTACAACTGTCGCCGACCTTAGTAACCTACATATACATGTATGTCTGTTTAATCCAAATTCATATCATACATGTACATATACTGTACATGTTATGAAACTAGTTTCTAAGTGCAGGAACATACATGCATAATGGTGTAAATAAACATAATTATAAATTGTACAGTAGGTCAACAAAAAGCAGGAAGTTGAATGTTGCTATCGGACCATTTTACAGGTTTTGTAGACAATACAAACTGAATTAATGAATGCATTAATGTGCACACGTGTGCCCATTGAAGGTGCCCGTGCATGTACCTGTATACATCCGTTATTTTTACAGAAATGTCCAGAAGCGTTGCAGTATCAATCACCTCTACCAATGGAGCCAAAGTCGAGCACAACAGCAGTACTACTGATTGGAATCAATTAAAGTTGTCAAATTATATATGATGCATGGGTTAAATAGTGTAGCATTACAAATAACGTTGCAATGCCAATTATCTGTAATACATACAGTATATACCTTTAAATTAGTAAAAATGAAGAAGTGGGATTGCATGGATGTATCCAGTATTTGGTACCATTTTCTCATGTTTAAGTGTTTGGAAAAAGAGGGAATGAAAAAGTTTGAGCCAAAATGCCCACACACTGTTTTGTTGATTTTTGTACTCATCATCATGAACTCATGTCCATGAGCTTCCCTGAGTGTGGAAAAAACATTTATGAACAGCCATATACATAACTGTTTATGAACAGTCATGTTACAGCCAATTTGAGCCAAATCTGCTTTCGGTTAATATCGATGCTATGATTTCAGCCACATGAGTGACTCAGTGAACCTACATTACACTCGTCAGATGAGCAATGGAACTGTGACACATATCACGGCCATGCAACAAAATGAGTCAACTAGTTCATTGCCAAGCATATAGTGCACATGTACGTAGTACGACAATAAATATCAACTGTAATTGAAACTGACAGGTTCAGGTGGTGCAAACCTGTTTCGTTGTTTCATGCCAACAGATAACGTGTCTGAATACAGGTACATGTATGTAGCGAACAGTAGGACAGCAACACGCATGGATGATTCAGATCCATTATTGCAAGTGCCTGTTATGCTATCATTAAAAAGACTGTTTGCAGAGTGACAGCAGTTGATGATCGAATCCTGTCATTATGTCACCAGTGTCGTTCATTACCATCAATAGTATAGGATGCAATTACATTGATCACATGGCCAGGCATTGTAAGGAATGATATAAATTGTTGGAAGAAACTGTCGTAATAAACATTCCAAGTTCTGCTATCAAACGTGAAAGTATACATATTTGACAAATTATTTCCGTGGAAAAATGAAGCTGCTCGTGGCAATTGGAATTTTGGCTGTGGTTGCACTTACCAATTCACAAGAGGTAAATTCGATCTACTATACTAGACTAATATTGGAATTTTATTTTCCTTGTTGAATATTACCATAGCTCATTTATTATCAGAAATTACACGACGTTTCGTTGAGTTAACAACTTCCTCAGTTGCTTTTGGAATAAAATTTGAAAATACAAATAAATTCTGTAGGCGTTAGCCCTAACGAGACAAACGATGCCATGTGGCTCAATTAAAATAAAGTGGGGACAAAAATGTAAAAAGGAAGAGAATCGGGAGAAAAAATGTACAGTATTTACCTTGGTAGATGATAATTCGGAACAATCTTAGTTCAAAAAAGAGCAGGAACATGAGGTCCATGATGGTCGCATTTGAATTTGAAACAACTTGAAGTATGGGGCGCCACCTTCAAGGATAAGGCAGATGGAGCGCCATAGCTAAGAGAAATTTTGCAATATTGATTATATTGGCGTCAAATTTTAAAAATATTATTAATCACCAAAGTAAATATGATGGGAAATGAAAGCATAACGTGTACAGGTGTATATGTGATGAAAAGCATTAGTTTAAATATTATACATACAATAGGAGAGTGTTTGACGTTATAAATGATAAACTATAGGAGAACACAAATTGAAAGTGGAGTATTTTGGTATTTTGGTATTTTTTTGGCAAGTTTGGCTTTTCTTGCTACTCTTTCTCTGCGTTTGATGGATGACATACTGACCATTGTTATTTATAGTTTTTTATTAATGATGTGGTGGTTTATTTACAGACTACTAAATGCACACCAGACATCGAAGCTGCTGTTAGTTTCACCGTAACTTTATACTGTATTTTGCCCTATCTTTTACATAACAAATGCCTAAAGTCCACATTATGCTTGTCTAAAAGGTAAAAGAGGTCCTTGACGCATGTGAACCCCTTCATGGTAACGGCACCCGTCATCATGGACATCACAAAAAAAACATGGCAACAACACCAAATACTAGGAAAAGGCGACAAGCAAGTGATGATGTAGGAGAAAACTGTTTTCAGATCTGAATTATAGAGATTTAGCAATTTAGAGCAATTTTGTCAAATATTAATTTTTTATGCTACTTAACATAGGGCGAAGGCAAGGGAGCAAAATGCGCAATCGAGAAGGCCACAGTAATTATGCTTGCTTAAATTCCTATTCGAAATTCTGCATTTCTGAAATAATGTGGTTCTAATGAAAAACATTTTTTAGGCAAACAAAGCTCTTGAAGACTTTCTCAACGTCTGTCCTGTATCTTCTTATGTAAGTAAACTCACGTTTGAAAATATAGACCTCAATATGAATTGTAGAACCTTATGAAATATGAAGATTGCCATGATGTCAATTTCTTTTCATAGCCCAAAGATTTCCAGAGGTTTTCCTGTTTTATGGGAAAAGTTCGTGAGGTATAATTTAATCCAGCATTATCAATTCTCTTAAGTTGAAGTAGTGTGGACGTTTGCCTTAAGCATGATTTTACAATTTTAGCGTTGCCCAGACTTGGTGTTCAATCGTCCAGGGGGACATGGTCACCACAAAGGGGGCAGAGGTCTCGATGAAACCAGCTCTAGCGAAGAACAATAGTACAATATTTAAGTTGCATGCAGTAAAACACCATATCTGCATTATTACTTCAAAGCACGAATTGTATAATTTCTATGCAATAAAATAAATAATAATATTTAACTCAATTCAAGTTCAAGTCGAGCCAATGGCTAGAAACCTTGCATTTGCAATATATAGTGCAAGTCCTTGCACTTGTCGAAAACTACATATATATGTACAGTATCCAGCAACAAAACACTATGGCTGAAACAAAAACTCTCACGTAATGAGAAGTAATATTACAGGAAGTTTTATGAACCTTTATTATCCATCCGGTTTGCACGTCTATACATTTGCATATTACGATCATTAAGGCTACTTGCCATGAATGCAAATTGGTAATGTGTTTTCAAAATTTCACTGGGTTCACAATGAACAAACGAAAAAACGTGCAAATATGGCAAACAGAACACATAATTTAAGATATATTATGCAAAAATGAATTATGCATTTCTGTCAACTCCAATAACAAGAAATTTTCATTCCAGCATTTATTGACATTATTAGCGGCCTCTCCGTACAATATAATGCAAACCGGCAAAGTCAAGCATAATTTTACACGTACTTTACACTGACTTGGATTAAGTTTCATTTGTAGGAAAGTCACGAAAGACTGTCGACAAAATAACTCGAGTTTCGAAGAACGCGATGATATACACATGCGAAAGATGTGAAATATTATTTTCTATTTGCATGTCCAATAAAATGTCTATTAAAGGTGTTGAAGTGTCCAGTAGGCCCAATTGGACAAATGTTTTGCACAGGGGATGTAAACCCACTGTCTTCTATATCCCACTCGTGAAAGGACACTGCTTCCTCTTTGGTCGTATTTCCACCTTTAATATAGCTATCCCTTTTATTGCTGTCTGAAACTCACAATAATCAAAGCTATAATAAACTTAAGAGAAGCCTGGTGCAATAGTTCGCAACATTTAGCTAATATTTACCCTTGTTGATATAATCACTAGGTCTGCGCTGGCACTGCCTTTGAGAAATATAATTCTTCAAGTCCACATCCTGAGAAATGACATTGAAATGAAGTGTGGTGCATTAAGAGAAGGCAGTATAATAGAGCAATGATAACAAAAAGAGGTAACAAAATAATTTGTGAATTCAAATTTTGCGCCAGACTACACTGGTGGTGGCGCTGCGCAACGTGGAAGAAAGATGGCGCACAATCAGCAGACGACACGTGCGTGTGTCAATGCGTTGGTGCAAACGACTTTGCAAAACTAATATTTGTTAAGATAACAATGACGAATGCTAATAGGCTCGAATGCTAATAGGCTCGACTGCCGCGTTTGCCATATGTGTTTATCTAATACATGTACACTTACGCAGTTATACCAACAACGGTAGCTTGCGCTAACTTACAACACATGAAACAGCAAGTAAACAGAAGCAGCCATTTTGAAGCATTTCTATTGGCACCAAATTGGCACTCAATTGTATTGAGAAAATAAAAATGTACTGACTGTGTCTGAAAATTTGTCTTCTTGGTAATCGGAGGTGTCCCTGGACGCCCGTAGGACGAGCATAATTGAATTTTCAGAATGGAGGGTAGACGAATGATTGGTGCACATCTGAGTAATTGGTACTTTTTGAGTGGGGTACGGATACCAAATGGCATCATCTGGAAAATGAAAAACGCCAATCAGGTATTGCAAATGTGTCGAATATGTGGTTGTCCTTGAAAAGGGCTCATTGTTTACCTCGAAAAATGCCTTCCTCTCCATTTATGAAAGATTTGCTCAAGGAGTGCTGATTGTGTTGATAGCTGGTTGTGTTGGACACCACCTCACTGATCTCAAATTCCTTCGACTGGGAATGCGAGTGCAGCATTTCACTGTGCAGTGGTTTTTCTGTCACTGCCATACCTGCGCATACCATGAGCGTCATCAACATACATGTACATTATGAGATTAAATATGAATTGTAGTGATCCAAAAGCACATTTTGAAAGGAAAAAAGTCTTAGGTGAAATTGTTTGCAAAATGTTAATGACAAATGAAAATGTTCCAATCCCCCAAAGATGGGGTCAGTTGGCATTTCTTGATTGCAAATATTTGAGTTTTCTGAAATGCATGCGAGACACTAACATTTCTTTTGGATCATAACAAGTTGCAAAATGCTCAATTAACATGCACGGCAAATATCATGAATATACATGTATTACCATTTATTTTTCTGCTATGATGCAGGCAGATGCAGGCGCCCACAAGGATGGCAACAGTTGCCACAGCTGATGCAGTTACAGGTATGAGAATGGAGATATCCCTATAAAATGGCGTTGAAACGGTGCCATTACCAAGTACCGAGTCACTTCCACCAGATCCTTTCATGGAGAAATTTGCATGTAGATTCGATATCAAATCAAAATGTAAATCAAATTCAAGGTACCTTTCGGATGAGTAACTGTTGACGCATGGTACTGAGCCACAGCCATCCCTGCCTCATTTTTCGCAGATATTTTAAGTTCGTAAGAGGCCCCTGGCTCCAGATGAGTGATGTACACTTCCTTTTGGGAAGGGGGTGCGTTGTCCAACACGAAAATCCAAGAATGGTGGGATTTTCGTCTGTATTGAACTGAGAAATGCTGAATTACGCAATCATTGGATGACCACCGAAATAGGCTGATGCAAATGGCGGTGTCATTTGCCTGAATGATGTCCCCGTGCTTGGGCGCTACAGGAACTATAAGAAAAACATCATACAGAATAATGTTTTGGTACTTCCATTATACGAGTATCATTATCCAATTTCTAATAAAAGCATTAAATATCTGACGCTGACTCTGATCAAACTTAAAGTTGATTTTCAAGAAAATGTCTTACATGTACATGACAAAAACAATTCTTGATCAGATTCACCTTCTGATGCTAAGCACTTACATGAAATAGAACATGTTCTGTAGTCTACTTCACGAAATAACAGTGCCTGTCATTAATATAATAATATTTTATAAACTCACAAAAGACAAAGTTTTGTAGAAATTTAATAATGCAGAAATTAAAAGCATTTTTTAATATTTTGCAATATTTGAATATTTCCACTTTGCTAAACGAACTTTTGTCCTTGATATACATGTACATTACAATTACAAATAATGTATTGATAGGATTACACAAGTATTATGAGCACAAGTATAGGAGCACAAGCATTAGATAAGCAAAACTTCAAGTTTTGATTAATTGAGTTAGACGATATAATTAAGGCTAATAAAAATGGGACAAATTCACTTATGCAAAGGTCACGCGTGATTTTTTTGATTATGTAAGCGAAATTTTCCCATTTTTATTTAATTGTTCAATAATGAAGGGTGTAATTCGCGGAAAAAGGAACAAAATGTGTCACTAGTGCACATTCTACAAGGTAGGCAAGATTTTGAGCGTCTTTATCTATTTATTAAAGCGAATGGACGGAACAAATTTTGCATGGTTTTGCATGGTGGAAATATTATGCAGGGTGTCTAAAAATTACCACGCATTTTCAATGGACCTTGTAATCAGCCTTAATAGACCTCTGTGAACCTTATCAGTATTTAAAAAGTGGATTAACAATATCTGTGCTGTGAACTATACATATTTTTTGAATTTTTTATAAAATTTATAGTCAACGTTTCTTTAATATAATATCACAGAAGTTTGATTAAATTTCCGAAAAATTTAAAACTACGTAGAAAATTCAGGTTTTCTTCATTTAATTTTTTACAATAACACCGGAATAGCAAGCGATTTTTTATTTAATGTCATTAGGGCAAGACTAGGGCTAGTTTTTGTAAAGCCATTTTTGAATTTGAATGGCAATGATTCCTTCAAATTCAACAAATTGGGGTCACAATGAACAAATCAATATAATATCATTGTACATATTCTTACCTGTTCCTTTTGTATTTACTGACAGAATGTTACTGGATTCTCCGGGTCCAACATCATTGTAGGCCTTAATAAAAATTTGGTAGCTGGTCCCACAACGAAGGTTTTTGAGAATAACAGTTTCGTCTTTGGCTGCAATGTTTACCTCGCTGTATTTGCCTTGAAGTTCCTTGTAATTTAGCAAATACCCTGTGATTTGAAGCCATAAGAAAATTAGCAAACATTAACTGTTTTTGGCTTTCTTTTACATATCAATTTATCCTCAAAAATCCCTTATTGATACCTCGTATTGGAGTGCCACCATGACCGGAAGTTCGAATTGACAGCCAAACCGAATGTGATGTCACTTTTGATACCTCTATAAATGGAGGCTGAGGAGGACCTAAATATAATATATCGAAATAAAACAAAGTGCAAGTCAACTCAGGTACCCCATTTTGAAACTGAACAAACCTATAACCGATAGTTCGTAGGTGATCTGGTCATTGCCATAAATGTTTTTGGCAATGCATGTATAATTTCCAGCATCCGATTGTTGGACACGTTGAATGAACAATGTACCATCGTTGCTCTGGATTAATCTAGCACTTGTTTTTGGAGCATTTCTAGAAGAAATAAAAACTGATATCAATAGCCCCATTCTAAGAGACGCTCAAGAATTGAGTCATCACAAAATCGTGATTTTCAAATAACATTTCCTGTGTCAACACTAGTTATCATTTTTAGAAATCCTAAATGGTAGAAGCCATTGGTTTTAATAATTTCCTTGAGAAATTTGTATCAAAATTTGAAAAAATAATGGCTTTTCTTCACTCTAAACCACATTTCCGACAACGCCATCATAGTCGATATTTTTGTATGTGCAAAATTGGATTACAATCTCTAGCTTTCAACTCACAATTTTTATAACAGAAAGTGATGGCGCATTTGATTAACCCCACCTCCAAATCAATCCAAAGAAATGTTTTACAAATTAACCGAATTTATCCTTCACAGGCCACTTTGTGGTTTTACCATGAAATTTCTATTTTTAATTGCCAAATTAAATATCGATTAGGCATAAAAATTAATTTTTGCAACATATTTTGGGATTTCATGCAAACAGACCATGTGATGGGACGTTCAAGAAGTTGGGGTGAATTTAAGTATAATTTAACCAAAAATAAGGACAAAGCACATTTCCTTATAATCATCATAAGATAATTTTTTACCCAATTATGTCATCACTCTGCCCAACTTTCCCTTCCCCCTAAGCTGATAACATAATGAATTAGCATTTCCAGCATCAATATTCTTGAAACTAATCATTCAATAGCAGTTAAAGGCAACGTTTTTTAAAATAATTTTTTGTTTCTCCTTGTTTTCCATCAAATATATTGTAATTTCTCACAAACTCGCAAGTACTTTAAAGGTGGAGTGTGAATTTGAACACAGTTATATTTAAGAAAAAAAAGTTATGGTTAATTCAAAAGTTAACGGAAATCTGGCTTACTTAAGAATCCAGGTTCTGGTAGGAGATGGCATCCCTGTTGCTGGACATGTGAAGCTGACGTTGGTCAGCCAATACGCCACAATCCGATCAGAAAATGATGCTATTTTTGCCCCAGCTATAATGGCATTAAATAATCCAAATAACACATTTCTGGCATCACATCACATCAGACTAAATCGATCAGTTAAAAATTACTATCCTTTAAATTGAGCTGTATGGGTCACGACACGTGTGCTGCTTCCCTCGCCTATGCTGGTAGAAGCTGTTACCCAAAAATCATAAGTTTCGCCTTCTTTCAAGCTACGAGCCTCGAACTTAAGGCCATCAGTTGCTTCTATCACATTCCTCTTCGTAGTTAACTAAAACAAAAAATTTCAGCAATGAGGACCACAGCCATGCATCTCAGCGCATTGAACGATTGGTACTGATCAAGTTGAAATACAGAAATACTTTCGCTGAATAGCTGCTATTGGCACGTCGCACATACACGTTATAGGCCACAATCTTGCCATTGGGATTTTCTGGTGGTTTCCAGGCGATGAGAATGATGTTGGAGGACTTGGTGATTGCTTTGATGTCAGCGGGGGCATCGGGTACTAACGCAAAAAAAGTTATATCAGTTGAAACATATTGTCAAATATTTCTCCTTGAATAGGGAAATTTAACTAATTCCAACCAGTAAAAGCCATTTATTTAGAAATAATATCACCATAGTAATGAATTGCAATAAATTTTCGTCTTCAAACCCAATCAAATGTGCATAGTTTCATCGTAATTTGATGTCGAAATAATCACAAAAATGGTGGAATTTTGAATGAGTAGTCGGACATGTTGACGACGTAAACATTCTGCATCACATGGTCAATGTAATGCTAAAAAGGGGAAAAAGGCGATTAACGCTGCACGTGGATGGCCTATGATATTGCAATTGATGCAGAATTTTTACGTCATACAAAATGGCCGGTGGTCGTTTTGAGGTGCCGGCGCATTTCAGTTTTGACTTTTGCACTATAGATTTGGGAATTAAAACGTTCGTTGATGCAAAAAAAATTTAGACACTTAGCACAGCACCACCAAAGTTTTTAAACGAAAACGTTAACTTACCTAATTGTCCTATTTTTTGGTGCGCTGCAAACTTTGGTAAGCGTGTTTTTGATTGTAAAGATTTTGCTGAATACTAAGTGCCATCTAGGGTCATTATTTGGCAACTCAAATCAATTTTTGCGGATGTCAATTTTAATGAAATAAGTAGCTAATTTGGGATTAAACTATATGTTTATAATTGTTTTCGACATGAAAACCGCCTCAAAAGTGCTTTTTCGAGGCGTTTTCAATGACCGTGATGGGGATGCGCAATAGAACCCATTGTACCGATAATGTGTCTTTTGCGCATCCTTCCACACGTGACTGAACATAGCCAATGATAGTGAAGAACCTGTTTCGTGTCTAATATGAACGTTTCCGGATACAAAAATTCGTTCACCAAAGATTGCCTCTACTTTGGTGAGGAAAGCAGTCTTTGGTGACGGAATTCCTTAGTCGGACGAAATACTTTCTCGTATTCATTTTTTTTAATACTTTGGTGGTGCTGCGCTAAGATGTAAGTGCCAAGCCTCATTTTAAATCCATAAAAATATGAGATTGGCCTACTGCAATGGCAGCAATATTTCTTGAATATTACTTGAGTGTAACATGAAATGCTTGAAAATGTGATGACATATATTACCATCTTCTCTGGTGCGGCAGAAAACCGAGGAGCTGAGCACCCCATCACCTGCTTCCGTTGCAGCCAGCATTTGAATGCTGTAGTTTGTATATTTTTGCAGCCCATGAATGGTGGCAGTCAAGACAGACGATGAAAATACTTTTTCTTGGGATTTTCTGGTTTCCAGCTGATAAAATGTCCTGCCATTTCCTATTAATGGAATAGGATAATGAATAATGAAAACTGAATAATGCATCATGCAAGTTGGGATATACTTACATACAGTACTACGGATAATACCATGCCCTAAATCAGAACAAAATGGTGGAGCAGAAACAATATTTATATTTCAACCCTACTTGTCTAATCACACTTTATCCTGTTATTGTTTTGAGTGCATTATTTCATTTCTTATGAGTTAGCCATAGGTTTGACCAAAACTAACTTAAAGTTGCCGAAATTTAACGTAACGAAATTTCGTTACTTGACTGCCTATCCTCCAGGCCCATTTCCAGTCTACGTGCAGTTAGGAGAAGCCCACTATCGCACAGCGTCTATGGTGGAGCAGGGTCTAAGCTGTAGTACAACCACACATTTTTACCGTGCAATTCGGCGACAAGAGGGCAGTATATCAACTTGAAACTCTGAAGAATGCCATTCTGTGAGTTTTTAGGGGGTGGGTCCCACGTGATGTCCATGGATACTGTTGATGTGCTTCTGCAGTGAATGTTCTCAGGTGGTTCACTGGGAACTACAGATTCAGATACCAAACTTTTGAACACTTGCCTAAATTCAATTATGTTAGTATCAAGTTCAGGTCTAAGTTCAAGTTACCGTCCTGCTTTGTGGTAACGACCACCTCTTCCGAGCTCGGACCAGGTCCTATCCTATTATAAGCTCTGATATTAATTATGTATTTAGTGAACTTCGACAGGCCTGTCAATGTGGTACCGTCGCTCCCCAAAACCCCAGAATCCACGGTTCTGAAAGAGTAGGGGTCAGAGGTCCCATATTTCTTGTAGCCAACGTTATAGCCCTTGATTTCGCCATTGTGGCTTTCTGCTGGAGGAGGCTGAAAGAACAAAGCAAAATTATCATTAGGTTAATATCAAAGAGAAATATTTTGAATTGATATGATGAAATGATGAAATGATCTGAATAAAGTTTAAGGGCCCAGACCTGCAGGATACCTTAAGGAAATCCAAATATGGGTTCTTTCGATTTCCTGCAGATATAGCTTACCCCCGATTATATCGAGACCTTGCTTACTTTCAAAATATACGAAAATTTGGATTTCTGTCTTATCACATTCTAAAAACACCTAAAAGGCTCATGAGGCTTATTGAGGCTCATTGAGTTAAGTATATAAACTTGCCTTCCACTTAATCCTAATAGATTGCGAAGTTTCTGCAAATGCCTCGATCCCAGTAGGAGGTCCACTTGGAGCTATATGAAATATTAACTAAATTCAGCATTTTTGAAAACGTGGTTAATTCATCCAAACAAGAGTACATTAAGCTTATACAAATATGAGTATTAATAATTAAATGTTTGTATGAGTTGAAAATTTGGAATTACCCAGCTGCAAGATTATGCCACTATCTATATTAGTTATTTTAGCACTAAATAATTTCCGAAATTATGCAAAGTTACTAATAAAATTAATTTATAAATACTTCATTGGCATTGCAAAGGATGATGATCGCAATAAAATTGGACGTGTTCAAATACGCACGTTAATCAAGCAAATGCCGGAGGTCTTGGTGCAATAAATAAGGTTTGGAATATTTAAAACTAAACTTTACCTCATGGGAAGCTAACATGATATGATTTTTACTACCCTATTAGAAAACTAATTAATTATCACCTGCATAATTCTACGTGAATCTTTGGCTCATGTACACTTGCATAATATTGCATGTGCACATTGCATGTACACAGTGCACAATAAGTCCCTATGACCTTCTAATGTGCCATTACGCACAACAGTTTAATCCCATACAATTAAAATGATTTTAATAAAAACATAAAAAACAATAGCCAATATTATAAACTTAGCTGATTAACAATTAGCAAATTTTCAAACATTTGGTGAAGTTGCTCTTCAAAATCAATTCGATTGTATTTGTTTAACAGTTGCGATTTTTAGAAATGCATGATTATTATTTTTATTAACAAATCACTTTGCCTTCTTCGCTTGTACGAATTCCAACACCATTGCTTGGTTTTCCAACGCCAACTTCGTTCACCGCCATAACCCGGAAACTGTACGCTGACCCTGGCCAGAGGTTTTGGATGATGGCCGTCGTTTCCGGGTGAAAAACTGTCATGTTCGAAAGACTGTCACGCCATTCGTCTGAAAACAACAATTTTCTTATTTAGGTTGCTTGATTTGCAATTTGTACATTTTAATGCCCCTTAAATCAGGCAATCATTGCAAGCTCCGCTGCCATGCCTGTTTGCCCGCTTATAGTGGGCATGGGGAATATCAGATCACTTACCTGACCCATTTTTATACTGAATTATGTAATATTTGATGGCAGTTCCCCCATCAAAAGGGGCTATCCAGGTAAGTCTGACATGGCGGCTGAAGTGGTCTAAAATTTTCACGTTTTCAGGGGCATCCGGATTATCTGGAGGTCATAATAGAGGGAAACCTTCAGGCAAATGCTCAAAATTTGGAAAAAAAATTGGGAAAGCATATCCAAAAACTGACCCCTGACACTTAGGTGGAAGACAGTTTCGTCCCTTCCGAAGGTGTTGAACGCTGTGCACGAATACTGTCCTGTATCCCGTATGTCCACGTTGGAAATCTCCAGAACTGACAGAACCTCAGCTGCTGTTGGCTGATGCTTGATGTTGTACCTAATGAAACACATGTTCAAAAGGGTTGAAGGTCAAGCTGAATTGGTAAATGACAATGTAAAGGTCAGGGTCAAGGTTCACTTGGCACCCTAAGAAATTCCGATTTGGTTCAAAATGTTATTGAAATTGAAAAAATGTGAAAACAAAAACAATTTTAGGTGATAATTTGATGTTATGGGTCATTAACCAGTTAAAAAATTAATATTCTTATTCTACATTATCACCATGCTAGAGTTAATTGACATGGAATATATTTTTCTTAGTGGGAACTCATGAGTAGAGTTTAAAAATGATTGTATATATTTAGCACCTTGTGTGTACTCATTTTAACAGTTGATTTCATACGTCAAATTTCTCATCATGCTCAATTTGGCCATATCTCATAATAGATGTAATTAAAATTGTAAAAAAGGCTAGCATGCGAGCTAATTCATACCTAAAATCCACATTGCCATTGATTTTGAGTCCATTTAACTTCCACGACATTTTAATGGGATGATCTCCATGTGCCACAGCCAGCAAGCTGACACTGTCCCCTTTCTTCGAAGTCACATTGTGCATTTTGACATCGAAGTACGCACCAGCTGACACAGAATATGCATTTGTTAGCTGATTCCATACCTCACCATGGGTAACATGCATCAGTCATGGTAGCAATTTCACCTTCGACAGACAAAAAAATGATTTTCGTTATTCCAGGCCCAATACCGTTCTGGGCGTGGCATAGGTAGTTCCCCTCATCTTGCTGAGATGCTCTTCGTATAAGGAACGAGCCATTGGCAAACATTTTGTAGTTTTCATTCCAGTGGGACAGGTCATGGTAATTTTCAGAACTATTTCCTGAAGGAGGATCCAGAAAAAGAAACAAAAACTCATGTATGTTAAAAGAGGGACAGCATAGTGAACAACTACTATTGCAAAAATATGTTAATTACCACGGATGCTTTTCCAAGTGACTTGCGGCCTTGGATAACCATCAGCTGTGCAAGATAACATTACGCTGTTACCCAATACCACAGATGTGTCAACAGGAGTAAAAATCCAAAATGGCGGAACTGTAAAGAGAAACTTGAAATGTCAATCTAATACACAGTGGTTGCCTTTTGGTGAGCCAATGTGGCGATCACTCCAAGTCATTCCTTAAGGTCCATTAAAGGTGCGTAATGACTTTGGGGACACCCTGCATAGAATTATCAAATACAATTTCTCCTTTCCTGATCAACATATTAAAATAAATTTTTTTGGAAACATTAACAGGGACTCGCGTTTTTTGGGATGTGCTCTCGAGAACTTATGGAAATGTATATGATATTAATAAAACCGATAATTCTATGTTTGACTTTTTATTTTGATTTATGGACGATAGATGGTAGCACCTGCCATCTGAATGGGAATACAAGAGATTTACTGTCGTTGGCAAAATAAAGAATATCCGGAAAAATTATAAAAACGAAATGTCTTTTCATTTTATATAGCGCAGGAACTTACTATCAATATAAACTTTAAATTAAAACATTGACTTTCATTTGAAAGTATCATATCTGTCCAAAATTATCAAAATTCAATTGCAAAATATCACTTTCAATGGGCCTTAAAATATGCAAAATATCATGTTAAAACACATTGTGAAACTATTTCAAGACAGCCAACTTGTTATAATGCTGTATTTTTGACTTGTCGAGTAATGTTTTGCAGGAAGAATTGTATTTTATTCTGATGATGTTTAGACGCACAATATTTTCAAAAAGACAATTGCAAAACTTAATTCTGACAAAGCTTGATAACAAGCGAGCATGCATTAATGCAATAGATGAGCTTCAGAAGAAAGAAAAAGGAGCATGCCACAAGTAATGTTGCCATGTTATTTGTTGCTGAAATGTCACCACTTCCTTGTCATCACATCATCACTTACCATCCACAACCAATGAAGCTGAAAAGTTGGTAGTAGCTGCCACATTCCTGGCCACGCAGGTGTAGTTGCCGTTGTGCCTGGTGTGAATGGATGGAAATGTGAGAGAACTTGAAAACTCATCGTCCTGCTTCACGATAAGTTCCAAGTGGTCGGACAGAGGGTAACCATCCTTGAGCCAGAGAAAAGTGACGGGAATATCCCCATCAGTGATGAGGCACTGCAGCCTAGCCCTCGTCCCGATGTATAATTTCGGTGGGAAAAAAATGGGCGCAATCTGAGGAGCAACTTTGAATGCAATTAATCAAGTCAGTCTTGAGGAAGTGACCAGTGCACGGTCAGCCAATGGTCAAGCAGGTGTCTTACTTGTTACGGACAGGGCGACCGAACCACTCGAACTTTCACCTTCATCGTTTTTGGCCACACACACGTAAACACCTGCATCAGAGGCTTTATCAGCGAATTGGATGACCAGGGTACCATTGGGGTGGATTTGCTGACGGGGGTCAAGGGGCAGAAGGAAGCCACCTACATAGAAATGAATTCGAAACATTAGCAATGCAATTCGGCGTACCATGCAAATATTAACAAAAACACGCTTTATTTGAAGGAAATACATAACAGGACAATTGCTGGCAAGCAAATGTGGTGATGTGGCTATAAATATTGCGTGTGAAAAGAAGCTGATACATAGATTGACACGCCAATATCAATAAAATGACGTTCCCACCAATTAAATTCTCATAAATTTTATATTTCTTAAGAAAACGACATTTTCATCGACAAGATATTAACTTGAAAAATGTAACACTATGGAACGTTTCTTCAGCATTGGAAGAATCAAATGTTAAAATTCATCAGTAAATTTAATTTCTTTAGTGAGTCACAGTTGATCTATTAATTCGTATGCAAGTTTTATTAAATCAGACATTTATAAAATTTCTTATTAAACAAACACTTCTGTCACTATCCCGTAGTGTTACAATTGTTTCGATATCATTATTTTAGTTTTTATGTATTTAAATTGTATGTCTTTTAAAAATATTCTTGTAACTTTTTGAATTTGTGTTAGTTGAACATGGAAATTTTCATGTCTTTTAAAATATTCTTGCAATATTTTATAATTCTTTTAGTTAAAAATGGCTGCATTTCTATCCTTAAAATATTTTTGCAAAATGTTTTGAAATTGTCGTGGTTCAAAATGGCAATTTTCATGTCTTCTAAATATCCCTGCAATTTTCTAAATTTCTTTTAGTTGAAAATCTCAAGTTTAATATCTTTTAAAGTATTCTTGCAATTTGTTTGAAATCACTTCAGTTGAGAATGGCAACGTTAATGTCTTTGAAAATATTCTTGCAATTTCCTAAATTGCTTTGTTGAAAACGGCAACTTAAATGTCTTTTAGATATTCTTGCAATATCTTTGAAATTCTTTTAGTTGAAAGTCTTATTTTTTATATTTTTTAAAGTATTCTTGCAATTTGTTTAAAATCACTTCAGTTGAAAATTGTAACGTTAATGTCTTTGAAAATATTCTTGCAATTTCTGAAACTTCTTTTTTGAAAATGTCAACTTAAATGTCCTTATGATATTCTGGCAATATTTTTGAAATTCTTTTAGTTGAAAGTCTCATTTTTAATATTTTTTAAAGTATTTTTGCAATTTGTTTAAAATCACTTCAGTAGAAAATAGCAACTTTGAAAATATTCTTGCAATTTCCGAAATTGCTTTGTGGAAAATGGCAACTCAAATGTATTTAAGATATTCTTGCAATAATTTTTGAAATTCTTTTAGTTAAAAGTCTCATTTTTAATACTTTTTAAAGTATTCTTGCAATTTGTTTGAAATCACTTCAGTTTAAAATGGCAACGTTAATGTCTTTGAAAATATTCTTGCAATTTCCGAAATTGCTTTGTTGAAAATGGCAACTCAGATGTCTTTAAGATATTCTTGCAATATTTTTTGAAATTCTCTTAGTTGAAACTCAAAACTTTAACATCTTTTAAAGTATTCTTGCAATTTGATTGAAATCATTTCAGTTGAAAATGGCAACTTTAATGTCTAAGATATTCTTGCAATATTTTTCGAAGTTATTTTTGTTGAAAATGGCAACTTTTACGTCTTTATAGTTGGCAAGGCCCTGTGAGCTGATCCGGTGCAGGAATATCAATTCAACTTCCATCGATTTTACATTGGGACCACATGTCCGACCCACCTTTCTTCCAGCTGATGGCAGAAATCGGATATCCGGTGACTTTGCATTGCATTACTGCCGTGTGGCCAGCGATGACAGACATGTTCCTCATGGCCCTCACAAAGGGTGGCCCTGGACGATAACGAAATTAACCGTAAAGAAACAATTGAAACGATAAAGTGTCCAAGGCCCAAGCAGGCAACTAACCAATGACGTTGAGCCTGGCTGAGTGGCTGCTGGTCCCAACGACGTTCCTGGCATCGCATTGGTATTCTCCTCCGTCTTCCGGTTTAATCGATGAAATGTTTAGGAAGCTGGTCACATCGCCATTTGCAGAAACAAACGTGTCGGCTTTTAATGTTTTAAGAGGAGTGCCATCACGAAACCACGAGATTGCTGGTGAGGGATTACCACTGGCTGTGCATTCCAAAGACACCTGGGACTGCGCCAGGACAGCGCCAGCCGGAAAGTGAGCAGTTATTTCCGGAAGTACCTCTGGAAATTCAAAGCAAGGAGAAGTGTCCTCTGGGAATGCCATGGAGATAACGATAGCAACGCTTCTTGGAAAATGTCCTCAGTTGGATTTCCCTCAGAGCTCGTACCAGAGACATTGTTGGGGAAGATTGGAACAGTGTTCAAGTATTATGTCATCGCCTTGGAGGGCTGGATAAATGATGACGAATGATGACAGGGCAGCGGGGGTCAGCCCAATGATCAGTCATCATTTGCGGATGTGCTTTGCTTTATGCCCTGCCACGAATGTGCACGAAATATTTATATTGCAATCCTACTTGTCTAGTATACAGGAATGACACTAGCAGCAAGTTAGATTCTTGCTACTTGCATCTTTGTTTTATGTTTTTTCGTTTTAGAGCTGCTAGGCAATCAACGGCAGAATACGAGCCCTAAAAAGCAGCCCATTTCCTCATAGGGTTTATGGCGTAGCAGGGCATAATGTATAGCATATCATTTTTTTCCTTTTTTAGAAAATAGGGCTAAAATCATTTGTCATCCAATTTTTGGCACAAACTCGCCTATAAAGCATAGTGTTTAAAATTTTAATGTGCTTTTGTGTGACTAATTAAACAATGACTTTTGCTCAAACAGAAATTTCATTTAATCGGAATTACTTGGTCGATGATTGACTCGTGATATCATATGATGTAGTTTATCGATACTTGAAAACTGGTGGACATAATGGATGAAAGGAAGAAATATTTTTTTACTAAAAGTAATTAGAAATTAAATGTGTAATAAATGGAATTTGGAAAAGGAACATGTATTATCTCATTATAAATCCGTGGTTTTAACGGAAGTCACCCTACCTTAAATAATGACGTTATCAATGACCAAAAAATTAAAATTGAGCGAATTTATGATCACAATTGGATCAAATGTGACGAATTTTGTCACACCATCTCACAAATGCAAGATTTTTATCCACACTTTTTTTAAATATGACTTTTCAGCGTGACATAATACACGAAGTTTGAATGTAATGCAACAGTGTTACAATACTTAAAAACTTGTTACAACTTGTCCAAATCACCAGGAAAATTCTGTGTTTTGATGCCCACAGGAATTCCCCCTATCATGACCAGACAAAATCAATAAAATGCAACTGACATTCAATAAAGCAATCCATAATTCATAGACGTTTCGACTGATATTCGTATTCTGAGAAATAATAATACATCTCAAGATGCCATATCTACTTACTTCCCAGCTTCAGCTCTGCAGCCCCAAAGACAGACGCCTCCTCATTACCGATGAAGCACTGGTAAATCCCCTGGTCTTCTCTCTGGACCCCTGAGATGGTCAAGATTTTTCCAGCTGTGAAACTGATCCTCTTGTTGAACGTCACCGCCACCCCATTTTGGAACCAGGAGAAAGATGTCCTGGGAGGATGGCCATTGGCGATGCAGGTCATGGCTGCTGACTTGCCAATGTCCACTGTCTGGATTTTGGGGGACACCTGTATGTCAGTGCGGGCTGAAAAGCAGTCTATGTGTCAGAGTCTGCTGCTTGCAAAACTTGATGGGATTCTGCATTTTTTGTGTGGATGTCCCCAGAGAATGTATCCATCAAACCACGAGCATGACTGAATGAACTGACATTCTTCTACAAGCTCTGGACATACAAGGAAATCGATTCACGATCTTGAGGAGTCAGACCTCAGACCTGGATGACTTAAATTGCCATGATATACTTGTCCAGATAACCATTATTACTGATGCAGGAAAATTACATCAGCAATTTTGTTTTCGAAGAAGGAGGCCTTCCAAATGCTCCAGTATGTATGCATATACTGTGCAGGCAAATGTTTACACATGTGGGATTATAAATTCAAAATCTGAAGTATAATCTGACTTTCGCAAATATTTTGCCTACAACGTTCCTAAAATTACAGCGCACAGTTCTGTTAACATATTGACTTAATAATTAAGTGACGCCATGGGCATATTGCTGTAATAATCAATGGTATAAATAATTGATTTTAAGTATACTTTGCATAAAAAGTATCCAGAAATAAATAATGGGGCATTGAAGCATTGAAGCATTCCAAAAGACCCCTTAATCTCTAAAATGCTATAACATAATTATACTCATATTCGTGTAAAAAGTAAAATAATATTCGTGGCCATGGATGCATCCTCTGGGGATGCTCAACAGCCTTGCATCAGTTTAAGAATGATGAGAGATTGAAATTATTAGAAATACATTATGTACCATTTACCCAAAGTCCAATCTCGGTGCTATCCTCCCCCACACTGTTGGTGGCGACACACTTGTAGGAACCGGAATCAATCACTTGGACTTGGGTGAACATCAACAGGCTCTCCCATTGGCGGACTCGATCCTCCCCCCCAACCGGTAACAGACTTTGTTCACTTACTTTGAACCACCTAAAAATACAAGGCCATGCAATTTAGCTTATATTTCCATCGGGTATTTTCAAAACCCACCAAAATAAGGAAATTTCACATGTCCCAAAATACTTAAGGCCCACTGAAAGTTTGTTGTGACTTTGGGGACACCCTGCATAAAATTACCAAATACAATTTCTCCTTTCCTGATCAACATATTAAAATAATTTTTTTTGTAAACATTATCAGGGACTCGCGTTTTTTGACATGTTCTCTCGACAACTTATGGAAATGTATATGATATCAATAAAAACGATAATTCAATGTTTGACCTCTTTATTTTGCTTTATGAGCTATAGATGGCAGCACCTGCCATCTAAATGGGAATATAAGAGATTTACTGCCGTTCACAAAATAAAGAATATCTGGAAAAATTCTAAAAACGAAATGTCATTTCATTTTATTTAGCGCAGGAACTTATATCAATATAAACTTTAAATTAAAACATTTAGTTTTATTTGAAATTATCATATCAGTCCAAAATTATCAAAATTCAATTGCAAAAATCACTTTCAATGGGCTTTAAAGAGCATTTATTGAGAAATAATATCACCATGGTAATAAATTGCAGTCGTTTTCCGCCCTCAGATGTGTATAGTTTTCTCGTAATTTAATGTTGAAAAATCACAAAAACTGGAATTTTCAAACGGTAGTCGGACATGTTGATGACGTCACTGTTTTGCATCACACGGCAAACGTAATAGGAATGTAAAGTAAAGTGGAAAAAATCGGTCATGGGCCAATGATAACGCAACTGATGCAAAATCGTGACGTCATATAAAATGTCCGGGGGCCGTTTTGAGGTACCGACGCATTTTCCGTTTTCAACTATCAATTTAAGGTAAAAACATTGACACATTTATGTAAGTGCCAAACTACATTTTTAACTCTTAAAAAACGTGAAATTTCCCAATTCAACACAATTTACCAACCTGTAGTTTGGTTCTGGTGATCCCTGAGAAGTGCAAATCAGGTCCACCTTTTCGCCCTGCTTGACACTAATGCTCGGGCTTGAGTGCGTTATTCTGGGTGGCATTATGCTCTTGGTATCTGGGAACAAAACCATAGTTTATTTCTACTTGATCTGAACTGCATTTGCTAAGCCATGCAAAAGAGCACAGCTTGCCTGTTATGACTATTCGGCCAGAGCTGCTGAATTTGGATTCTCCGGTCAGCTGGTTTATGGTTTTGCACTTGAATGACGTCATTCCGTCCACCTTGTAAACTTTAGAGATGTAAAGATCGCCGTTGGACACCATCATCAATCGTTCTTGATTAGCTGTTGGTAAATAATACAGAAGACGAAATTTTGTAATCGTGTTTTCTTCCTGCTGTTCAATTCAATTCAATTCCATTTAATACACCCACAGTCAGCCCCTGAGGTGCCAATGTGGTGGGGGAGGTAGATGAACCCTAATTCTCAAATGTTACAGCAAACAAAACGAACAATGAAAGTAAAATAAAATATACGTTATATTAACTTGCAGCAACAAAGAAAGGAAAACTAAAGTGTATGCAGGAAAACACAAATAGTTAAGCAAACTTATTGGTGTTTTATTTTACCGACGGAATAAAGGAAGGGTGGGATACAATTGATTACTTTTAGCAAAATTAGCAATTAAAGATTGGTGAACTACGTTGATGACCCTACTCTAGCATGAAATCTATGAGAAAGTGGCTTCTCCTAACTGCTATAAAACTGGCAGTGATTGCCTGGCGGTTGGGGCAGTTGTTTGGTTATGTTTGGCTAGGTTAAACACAGGAAAAACATAAAAGGAAGCAAATTATAACACCTAGGATATCATTCTTTTATACCAGACAAGCAGAGTGATAACATATTTATTGCAAATTTGGTGCAGGCCATCAGTTCACAAAAAATTGTAATAACACTAATTTCAGTGAAATTTTCAATTACTTCTTGTTGCATATTATGTAAAAATATGTTATTTACTCTAAATGTGGATAAAATACTGCATGCATATTTCACCCTAGTTGCCTAATATGCAAATGACACCTGTCGTATCTGTGTTTTGGCATTTTTTCGTTATTTTCTGATATCAGCATGTTATCCAAACCTAACATGGCATAGCCTAAACTAACCTAAAACGTATTTATTATACTGTTTGATACATAGACATCGCGCCAGCCTACGAGCCATTAGGAGAAACTCACTGTAACATTATGAATATGGTGAGCAGGCAGGGAAAATACTGGAGATCTAGTTTGACATCACTCTTACTTCACTTCTCAAATCACACTACGATTTCATTCTCTTCAACATGTCTGCATTGTGCCAGGGGAATACACGAAATCTTTCAGATTTTCTTGTACTAGTTTAAATTATTCACCATCTCATCAATGGAATAAATTTTGTCTCGATTTGCAAGGCACTGATTTTTCACTTCTGGTTAGATATGGCGTTTCATACAGATGTAGAGTGAATGCAAGCAATGTCATTCTAGATTCAAATCAAAAGCAAGGCGCATCATTTGTTTTCAGCACTGTGAGCGAAACGCCATCACATCGAGGTAAGGAAAATGTCTTAGATGCAAATAGCAATATTTCGTTGCACTCAGAACAATGCGAAATAGGAGAATAACGAAGCAATGTTAGTGGCCTAGTGGGATTTCGTTATAGCCGGCTGTGACTGTATTGATTTCTCGTCAACAGTCATTCCATTAGCACCTAGTCTTACACAGAGTGTTCAAAAAGTCTTGGAAGAACGAATGGGTCGATGGCTTTCCTTAACGTGCTTTAACATGCTTTTTAAATTTAAGAAATAATGATTAAACTGAAATGTTATCACCTGAAACGGACAGGCACCTGGAAGTACAAACGAAATTATGTCTGGTATTAAGAATTTTATTTTGATTACTCGCGGTATTTCTTAAGGCCCATTGAAAGTGCGTTGTGACTTTGGGGACACCCTGCATAAAATTACCAAATACAATTTCTCCTTTCGTGATCAACATATTAAAATACTTTTTCGTAAACATTAACAGGGACTTGCGTTTTTTGGGATGTGCTCTCGACAACTTATGGAAATGTATATGATAATAATAAAAAACGATAATTCTATGGTTGACATCTTAATTTGCTTCATGGGCGATAGATGGCAGCAGCTGCCATCTGAATGGAAATATAAAAGATTTACTGTCGTTGGCAAAATTATGAATGTCTGGAAAAATTCTTAAAACGAAATGTCTTTTTATTTTATATAGCGCAGGAAGTTACTGTCAATATAAACTTTGAATTAAAACATTTAGTTTTATTTGAAATTATCATATCAGTCCAAAATTATCAAAATTCTATTGCAAAAAATTCCTTTCAATGGGTTTTAAATAGAATATACTAGGGAGTATTGGGGAGTATACCCTGCTGCAAATGTGCAAATAAACATGTTATGTCGATTATATTTGTCTAGTATCCAAGAAAGACACCTGTCCTGGCTGTCCAAATTTATTCTAAGTTGCTGCACTTGACAACGCCTAGTCTAATCTAACCTGACCTAAAAATGTAATAGATGCCAAAATTGTTAAAAATTATATGACCAACTTGGCAAGCTGTTTGGGGACGTTCATGTTTTGTCATCATATATGGTGTGAGGGGGTGACCAAATGATGAGCAATGGATGAGCACCCTGCCTAAATGTGCAAAAAATATTCATATTTGAAACCTACTTGTCTACATGCATTTGATGGTGTTTTTTGTAGTTGACCTAACCTAAATCACCTAGACCGCCAGGCAATCACTGCCAGCTGTTAGGAGAAGCCCACTTCCTAATAGTGCCTACGCCCAACAGCGTCTAAACTGCAACACAGCCAACTTTTCACATAATCATTACATACATTACAGGGAGAGTTTCCAACGACTTTTACAACACCACACAACCCTTTGAGGACCCTGCATGTACTGTTACATAATCAATAGGACTTCTTACCATTTTCGCTTCTCGTGTAGATGTCACCATTGTCAGTTGTCCACGAAACCACTCGAACGAACTCCACCACAATGCTGGGAATTTGGCACTTCAATAAACAGCTGTTACCTTCGATTATAAACTCGTCGTAAACCTGTATTTCGTAGTGCTGTTTGACCACTGTGACAAAAACAAGTACAACAGTTGGATCCTAACGGAAATGAAAAGCCTTCATTGAGGACAACTAACTTCCAACATTAACTTGCATCCATTGACATCGCCCTAACCTCGACCAACACAAAGGCAATGTTTTTGCTGAATATCTAAACTCGTGTTTGATATTTTTCTAAGAACTAATTGTGACTGACGTCTTTCAATGGAATGGAGATTCATGTTCGCGGTAATATCTTTCACTGAGAGTACTTTCTTCACGGAGATGCAATTTCAAAGCAAAATTTCTTCCTGAAGTATGCAAAGAATGGAATTTCGTCCTGATTAAGAAAACGAATCTCTAAATCGCTATGGCAACATCCTTCTGGCGCAATTTTCAAGAAAATTGGCATTTAAATGAACAAAAGGGTTTATAGCCCATGAATCCACTGAGAGTCTGGCATAAAAGCGTGCACAGAACATGTAGATAGCGACATATTTGTCATAGCTGAGTGTCATCCAACCCCAGGTAATTCTGGTGAAAACAATCTTTAGGTTCAGTATTCGATATAGGAGACTTGGAATTAAGGGCTATCAAAAGAAACGTTGGGCCTCTGAAGCAGATGGGTGGGGGAAGGGTAGGGGGATGAACACAAATTTCAACTTTTAATCTTCATGTGACTCTCAGGTACTGATTGTTTTGCAACATGGTAGTTTCTCCGATCTTCACGATAGTATACAGCTTGTGTGATCAAAAAATATTTTAGCTTATGTGGCTTAATTTTTTGGTGAAGAATAAGATTCTGTATGCCAAATGGTAGATTGCTATTAAAAATTAAGGTTGCCCTTTAAATTACCTTGACGATTAACTACGACCTCAACATAAATTATGCCATTCAACTTTCCCCCTCAGAAACCAACATTTGTCTGAAGTTGATTGTAAAATGCTTTCAAGATAATTGTTGTATCACGATGAACGCCTCACCCTGTACAAGTATTCTAAGTGTCCTTTGAAGTTCAGGTCACTGAAAACTTGCTTCAGCGTTACTACGCCCCTGCTTAGCTGTACAGTAAACTCCCTCTAGTTTGCTACCTCCATAAGTTGACCACCTCATCAAGTTTAGCAGTTGTGACACATCTGACAACGTCATTCAGATGATTATTTTGATTACAATTCTAGAAACTTAATTCAGTGTAAAGTGGCTGATCTATGGTGGTCTGATCTGAATCACGTGACTCCATGTTCCCCAGCTTGATCTTGGAAAATTTTCGGAAACTTAACAATCTCTTAAACTCAGATAAGTGACATTAGCTTGATTCTGACACTTTTCATGCATCATTGATGTTCTACAATTGTACAGAGGTTTCACTGTAATAGCTGTCAAGCATTACCAAGAACAGCACTGTGTATTCGGTCAGGCATACACACACAAAACAAAGTTCAAAGTTCAAGCGTTACCTGCATAAACATGAACTTCGTTGCTAATGATAACACCTCTGTTGTTGGACGCCCAGCAAACATAGGCAGTGTTGTGGATGTTTTGCTGATATTGTTCCACAGAAAATGGCAAAAAGTGCAACGTCCCATTGCCCAGATCCCTTCTTAAGTTCGAATACTGGGTCAATGGAGTCTGGTCAATTGCGGTCCACTTGACCTTTGGCCTTGGTGTGCCACTGGCATGACAGTGGATTGATGTTCCCGTGTCATTGGAGAATGCCACTTTACTGGGAAGTTCAGCCGAAAAGAAGACGCTAAGTTGCACAGCAAAAATCGACCATGCACCTGCAATGAAAAATAACGATGATTTTGTAAACGAAATTAGCTTTACTTCGGATGATGCCCTGCTCGACCATAGACTTAATGCTAAAGTGGGCTTCTCTCAATTACTTGCAGGCATGCAGTGATAGCCTGGCGATTGGGCAGCTAAAGAAATTGCCTTAGGTTGTGCTTGTTTAGGTTAGGAATGTTAGGTCAGATTAGTTTAGGCTTGTGCCCTGTTGCAAAAAGTTTACGATTTTAAATGAACAACTAACAAATGCATGTACTAAAAAAATACAGGCTTCTGGTGTGGGCATTACTGTATGAATTAGCAGCTACAGGTGCAGAACCTTTTTTGTGGAACACAACAACTGCTCATGGTGTACAAGTATCATGTCACACCGCAAGTTCATACCGTTGTGGAATATGCCCCAGGTATCATTCTTGATAAATATACCGAACAATTATAGTTAGAATTTGCATATTTAGTACACGCTTGAAGCATGGCATAATCAGTAGTGCGTCCAAAAATGTTTGCAATAAAAACAACATTGATAAACAAATCGAGGAAACAAATCTTGTGCCGAAACAAACCTAAACTAAAGTAGCCTAAAAACGAAATATCAGGCAATCATTGCGAGCACGCGGGCCTTTAGGAGAAGCCCACATTTTCACATCATCTATGGCGGAGCAGAGCATATGTATAGACCAGCCAAGATTGATTGCATAAAAGCGACATGCCATAGTAAACAAATCTTCAGATTCACAAGAAACTTTTATGAAGACGGTAGGGCCAATGGCAATACACCTGAAAAGTTCGATATTGCATTCCTCTCGTATCTATAATTCATATGACCAAGTAAAAGGATTTCTTGCTTGTGCATTTGGCAAAACCAGACTATCGTTAATTTTTTACCATCGATTCAGTCCTAGCCAAAACGCTTGCTTTTTGCGAAGTAAAGCAAGTTTTCCATTCCGGATGACAGGGTGAGACATATAAAAGCACAATGTCCTTGTGCACTTAATCGCCTAAGTGTACTTACAATTTTGTTAACAAACAGCCCAACTAATGCGTTTCAAACACGTACGCCAAGCACTGCAAATAGTGCCAGTTGGGTGGATGTCACTTATCATGAAGATTAAAAGTTTGTTGACACAACACACACAGTACATTTCCATATCAATATTTTGAAGTGAACTGATTCCACGACACGTCGACAAAAAGTTACTGAACTTAGATGACCTTGGTGCAGCTTACAGTATCGTCCCAAATGCACCAAATCCACCAAATCCTAACATGCACCTGAATAACTGTTTGCTCCAAATTCTTTATTTAAAAGATGCTCATGCATGTACATAAACATTCGGCAAAATAAATCTTTTAAACAAATCGATAAAAGCTCTGAAACGGGATCAAACCTTGCTCATACAGCTTGTTCCCAATTCGTCCAGCTCAAACTATACTCGCATGCTGTTATCAAACACGTGATCAAAATATACACAAATTCGTATACATGTAGTTTTCCCTATGACAGTGTTTTTTTTCAAATGACGGAAACGTTTAGGCTATTTGCGAAGTTAGGCACTTGACCAAAACATGTATGCCCTGAGCATCTGAAACATCTGAACATCTGAGTATATGCTCAGCACATCTGAGTATATGCTTAGTACATCTGAGCATTTGCTCCGAACATCTGAGCATTACCTTCGAACTACGTATGTATCAGCGATTGAAAACAATGACAAACAATGACAAATCTAAGCCTGAGTTTGGAGCTGCGCGTTCTTGAGGTCGTCCTTGAGCATGGGTGTCACAACTTTCATTTCTTCGATGTCGCATTTGCGTTTGTTGGCCGACATTTTGCGTTTTCGCAACTTGGAGGCTTCGTCGATGGTGTTCGGTATCACAGTTCCTTGGGTCTCAGGCAGCATTAGTGAAAGAAGGCCCCCGATTATACTTCCAACTCCAAAAATCAAAAATGGTAGTTGTCTCCAGACATAATCACCCTGAAATTCGCAAAATTCTGGTAGTCAATATGGCGCTTCCGAAATGTGAAGCAACATCCATCTTCGCGGTTAATCCATCATTGTCTTCCTATAACCGATCATGATAGGCAACTAGTTCCAATTGCAACGTTGTAAAGCATGGCGATGTTAGTTTAACTCTTGTAAATCAAACGGTTCTTTAAATTAATTTCGAGTTTCTGATCAGTATGGAAGTATCCATTCACCCTGTAAAGTCTCAATTCTCATAAGGCTGCATGACATTCATATAAAAGTCCTGAATTGCAGGTTTGCCATTCAAAGTGGTCGAAGTGCCACAAAGTGCAAATGAAGTTAGCATTTCTGGCAACGGTCAGGCAAAATGATCTACTGTATAAACCAAGTCCAAAAATGCTCAAAAGGGAAAAAGAGCAACATCTGTCGCTCTTTTGATTTTGTTGCACTTAGACTCTATTGAATTCCGAGTCTTCAAGTATGCAGTCATCAAAAATAATTTACTGAGGGCACAGCTGTATGTACGTCACTTTGCCATCACTGAATGCGCAGCGTACTCCAAGTAACAACAACTTGAGTTAAATTCACATAAACGTGTCTAATCCCAAATTAATCAATTTTAGACTGATCGTCCTCCAATACAGCTTTCAAATTGGAAATAGTAGCCTATCATGACCAGTTCAGAAGATATCGAATACGATAAGCAACGCCATATATATTTTTCAAGTATATTTTCCCTCACCCTGTATGTCCATAACCCAAGCTTATGAGGCAAATTCAGGCTCTTACATAGTTTTTACATTTTCCCCCTTTTTTCACAACAGCAGCTGAGAAGCTGTTTAAAAAGTTTATGCAAATAAAACGATTGAATTCCATTTGGGGGGAAAATTAAGTTTAAAAATGCAATACACAACTAACACAATTAAGTTCCTGCTACATAAAAACTGCTTAGGATACAGTTAAGATTCCACAATGTAGTATCGTCTCACATGCAGGAATGTTTTTCATAATGTAGTAGGTTATATTGCACAGTAAATACGTATTGTAGTGTCTCACCAGTAATAAAATGACTGGCAAAACGAGCAAACCCAGCCTTCCTGTTGCAATGAGAACACCACTTGCAGTAGAACTAGCAAAAAAACCAGAATCAGCATCTTATTTACTTGCACTGCTATTTGGGGTTTTACACCCCATTTGGAAAAAAAATGATAATTACCGTACGGTTGTAGGGAAAATTTCGTTGGAGTGCATCACGGCTGCACAGAAGTACATGCCATTAAATATCCTCCCAATCAGACTCACCACCAAGGACACCGTGGCCAAACTCGTATACTCGTCTGAAATGTGAAGACAGTTGCATCACCAGTTTGGAATGGTGATGATGAGCAACTTTATTCGGATCAATACCTTGATAGGTTTTCGTCACCGTGAATATTAAGTTCATGACCCCCATGATTAGCAAGGCACCCACGGTTGTCATGGTTCTACCGATTCTAAAATAAAAACACACAAAGAAATAGATGAACGTACTCCCCCTTAACCTGAATCTGCAATCCCCATCTACATTGTATGTGCATTTCTAGTTTGAGTACTTCGACGCAGATGTACTCTCCAGGTTTACTACGTATAGCCCTATAAACCGTCCCTATAACCTCATTTTATGCATATAACAATGCATCTGCATCAACATGTTTGTTCACTGGGATCCTGATGCGAGGAATGACACGTGACTCTAAAATGTCTAAAAAGGCCAGATATCGTAAAGCGGAATGCTATAAACGTTATAATAGACGCATGAATTATAATCACATTGGAAGTAGTTTTTGGAAATGTGGTAAACTGTGCAGAAAATTCCAAATTCGATAAATGTGAAAAAAATGCATATAAAGCGACTTTGAATTGCACACCATATCCAGATTGCTCAATTTTTACCAAAAAGCCAGGCAGCACAAGAATAAAGTATAAAAATGGAAGTTTCATAACATTTTCCCTCATTTGCTACATCCGTGTCAGTATGTTTGCTTACAGTAACCTGCCTAAAATGCACATAATATATACAGGGTATTTGAGCTCAACTCATTGATTATACATGTATATGGTACATATACAGTGCATGACATAGTATCAACATAGGTCAAAATTAAAGTTTACAAAAGCAAGTAAAAAGGAAATTGTGGCAGCTTAGGACAGGATGAATTTGTCCCAGGATTAAAATATAAATATTGGAGCAGAGGATTTGCTGAAGAATATTCACTGAATATATATTTTTGACTTAACAATGCAATACCAGCAAAAGCTGCCCCTATAGCTAGGCAATCACTGCAATCTTAAGAACCATCACGACTCCTAATATGTGCAAAACAAAAAATATCCTGAATCAGAAAAGGAGACTACAGTAAAGTAGCTCGTAGACTGGTAGTGATTGCCTGGAGGAGTCAGCTAAGGTTAGTTGGTTAGCTTAAGTTAGGTTAGTTTAAACGTGCAAAAAAGCATCAAAATATATAAATTGCGACAGCTAGGGCAGGCATCAATATTGCATACTAGACAAGTAGGGCGGAAATATACATTGGCGTACATAATATGTGCACATTTGGGGCAGGGACTATATATACTAAAGGCCCATTGAAAGTGCATCGTGACTTTGGGGACACCCGGCATAAAATTTCCAAATACAATTTCTCCTTTCCTGATCAACATTGTAAAATAAGTTTTTTTGTAAACATTAAGATGGACTTGCGTTTTTTGGGATGTGCTCTTGACAACTTATGGAAATGTATATGATAGTAATAAAAACAATAATTCTATGATTGACCTCTTATTTTGATTTATGGGATATATTATTGATATATTCCTATTCAGATGGCAGCACCTGCCATCTGAATGGGAATATAAGAGATTTACTGTCGTTGGCAAAATCAAAAATATCTGGAAATATTCTAAAACCGAAATGTCTTTTCATTTTACAATTGTATATAGCGCAGGAACTTACTATCAACATAAACTTTGAATTAAAACATTTAGTTTCATTTAAAATTATCAACTCTGTCCAAAATTATCAAAACTCAATTGAAAAACAACACTTTCAATGGGCCTTAAAACTAAACTAAAAGTCTAAAACTAATATATTCTCAGTTTTAAATTATGCAGCATGTGGAAAATATGCATTTAGCAATTACATTTTAATTACTAGCACAGAGTCACGGTTGTTCCCCGGGGTTAGCACCTGTCCATAATTAGGCTAAATTTCCTGGAAGAGTTAAATAATATGTGACGGAATTTAATTCCTGCTTTGTCGGTGCTTGGGGATTTTTCACTATGTGCACGTCACGTATATCTCGAGATCGAATTTGCATATGGCGTAAAAAATTCAATTAAGGCCAAGCTCTGGTTTTCAGACAATGTGATGTCATTGGGGAAATGGTGGTGTTCAGTATCACTGGCTTACAGTGATTACGCTTAATTCGCCAAATCCCCACCGTACACGAACACGTGAACATTAACAAGCTTTTGCGAATCAAATTGCTCAATTGACACTTAGGCCTAGCAACTTACTTTTCGACTGTAATGTACGCCGTGCCCCGCATGAGAAAGTCAACTATGGCGACGATTAGAAAGTTTAAGTAGACGTTGCCACCGATCTCCTTAATCAAAAAATTGAAGCCGTACACGCATATCTGGGCCAGAAACCTAAACAGGAACGAGTTTCAGACCAGCTTTCATATGTGCTGAAATGTGTGATATGAATAAAACCGCAAATATGCAAATCCGCAGCGGAAAATAACTTCAAAATTGCACTTCTAAGATCCGTTTTTGCTGCCTGGAACATATTGGGGAAAGTGAGTGGGGGTTATCTTCAATTTCTCAATATCTACTCGAAAGCACTGCAACATATTGCAATGACTATAGTGTGCAACATACTGTATACACACGTGTGTCTTGGCTCGAAGCACAGGCTTGAAAATGTATTTGGGGATGCTCGAGTAATGCACGAGTTTTGAATTGCTTGTTAAGCGACATTTTGCAAACATCAGAAAATTTACTGGTTAACTGACTCAACACGTGTAATATATTATGTTTAAGAGATGCTGAAGCAAAAAGGATTTGTTAAACATGATAAAAGTTTACGAAATGCATTGACTCGAGAGTATTAACACATTTTCGAAACAAAATTAACATTCGCTAGTTTGATGTTGGCATGCAGTAAATGCACCTATAAGAAACCTTAACGTGTGTCTGTGATTACAAGTGTTTTAACTTAACAAATGCATTACTTTTAATTTATGAAACGCTGAGGCAAAGGTGTCGTACAATGCCAGAATTTCGCACATCGAACTATAGAGAAAACGTTCAAAACAAACTTATCAAACATATTTTTTTAAATTGTTTAAGCTTTGGCCGTTTCAATTGCTCTGACCATTCCAGGTTTGCACTTGTTAGAAATTACTCGGAGACATTTAATGACGTTTATCTAACTAAGTAATGCATGTAAACCGGCTTTGCATACCTTGACTTGACTAAACTTCGAGTCAGTCAAACATACACATAACAAAGGCTTGCAATTGGATAAACGTTAAAGTCCACATGCATGTGATCATGTTTGTGTGATGATAAGTGCACTTGCAAGGCAGTAACTCAACAAGTGTTCCATTTTCCATGCAATTTTGAAGTTTTCTTTCGCAGCTTCATCCCCTATCATCGATCTGCTCATCTTTGCTGTTTTATTCGCATTACACACTGGCAAAGGAGCAACTCACATGTTGTAGCACAAGATCAAGCAGGTCCATCTCATGAACGGATGACGTAAGAGGTCGACGACAGTTTGCTTCTTATCCGCATTTAAGGTGGACTGAATTTCTTCGGCGATTCCCCTTAAATCGGATTCCAGGCTTTTGGGCAGAGTCACTTTATTGAATCTTGCTATTGCCTGAGCAGTGGAGAGCGCCTGATGTATCCTCTGATTGGATAACATCCAGCGGAAAGATTCCTTCACAAACCTAATTCCAGGGAGAGCACATGGGGAATAAGCTCAGCTTTCATAGAACAAGACGCTGTTTGATGCGACTCGCTTTGCCACTTATTATAATGGCGTTTTGAAGATAACTTTCCAGAAAAAGGCCATCCACGGATCACTCGGTTTCAATGAGTTTTGCAACAGCGAAAATAAGACCTTTGAACTTTTGGCACGAATTTGCTGATATCTACTTGCTAGGTAAAAAGCAATCTATGATACCATTTTTTACTTTGGATCATTGTCATGTCAACAGAAATTTAACGTAAGGCAGAAAAATGCATCTCAAATTTGAAACGAAACCCACCCATTTTGCATTCTTGATCGATTCATAATGAACAAAAGAGTCATCCTGTTTCAAACGATATTAAATTTAAAAAATAGCCAGTCTTAATTAGTCTCGGTGGTAAAAATATCTGTCAACATAATGTAAAACCCTTAAAGGTATCCATCGTAAGATGATCGAAAGTGCAATTATGGCAAAAAAGATGATGCCATATTATCAAGTCATGTGAAAACACATCTCGAAGCCTAGCAAAGTTAGAGCATTAGTTCCAATTTCGAACTTCCTAGACATGTAGTCTAGGAAACGTTCATGTGAATTTACGAATTTCTGATGAGTTTCTTTAAGAAAATTAAGGGTCTCTACTGTATCTCAACATGTACAGGTGGGTATATGAGATGGTTCCACCATTGATGGTTGTGCTGTGTTGCCTGTGTTTTCGGGTACCAGTTTGTTGGTTTCAAGGCTTCTCAATGATACCATGTTTAAAAACACAATGTAACTAGCAAAAGTAGAACCATCATGCTCCAACATGATGAGAAACGGTACCAACTCTGACAAATCAAACCTGTTTCGAATAGATGAGTGCTCTAAACATCATCAACAACATCAATTTGATCAACTATCAGCAGAGGTGCTATGAAGTGGAAACTGTTGTGAAAGTTAATGTCGAGATTTCACCCTTATCTTAAGTATGGCCTATCAAGTGGATGCACCATCTGTCATCATCTCGATAGTTACTATCGTTCTCTCGAGGTTCTGTCGATGGTAACTTCCGGTAACTGCTTTCAAATACAGGAACATGTGTGTGGGGCATCTCCCACATTCCCCACTTTCAAACAAGGGTCCAAAACTGCATCATCAGGGCCCTAGCTTCCCTGGTCATATGGACATGATGGACATAAAGCGAAAGAGTTCTGGCTTCGATGTGACGTCACAGTTGTGACCTTTGGCCTCCAGTGACGTTCAAGCTTCACACATCATCATGCTTGAGTGTTATCAGCTTCTGGAAACGTCACTAACGTCAATCACGCCATGGCCGGGTCACTTTAGACACTGCGATGCCCAAAAATCGATTTTTGTTCTGGGCTATCAATTATATAGATGACAATTATGATGCTTTTTGACGGGCGCCATCTTGAAGGAATCGGTTCCTTAATGCCCCCACCAAAAATTAAAACCAGTAAGAAAAAAGGCTGGATGTGAACACCGAGCAATTTCTTGCTGATGAAATGTCCGTTGATGGCCTTTGTCATGAAAGATGGGGCGTCTAGTGACCTACCAAAATCCAATGATAGTAACGATGGAGGACACGCTGTGGACAAGGATCTGGTACCTCCATTCGGTAATGAAATAAGCGAGAAGATTGGCATAAGCCAAGCTCAAAGCTGGCATGGCCAGGGTTATGATCCCAGCTTTGGTCCTGTACTGCACTGGGAACATTTCCATCATCATGGTGTTGGCCACAGTTACCTGGCCCTTATTTAGAGAAACGCAATTTTTAAAAATACTATATGCAATGACGTATACAGTCTAAAAATAGGTGCTGTGATGCAACATTAATGCACATTAAAAGTGCGTCGTGATTTTGGGGACACCCTGCATAAAATTACCAAATACAATCTCTCATTTCCTGATCAACATATGAAAATAATTTTTTTGTGAACATTAGTTTTGGCATGCGCTGTTGAAAACATATGGAAATGTATATGATATTAATAAAAACGATAATTCTATGTTTGACCTTTATTTTGCTTTATGGGCGATAGATGGCAGCACCTGCCATTTGAATGGGAATATAAGAGATTTACTGTCGTTGGCAAAATAAAGAATATCTGGAAAAATTCTAAAAACGAAATGTGTTTTCATTTCATATAACGCAGGAACTTACTATCAATATAAACTTTGATTTATACCATTTAGTTTCATTTAAAATTATCATATCTGTTCATTATTATTTTAAATTCAATTGCAAAAAATCACTTTCAATGGGCATTAACACCCTACTTAAACAGCAAGAAGGTGTTACACTAAAAATACACTGTAAAAAATCAAGGTAATTGTGGTGGCAAATACATGTAGTATCGCAACAACATCGATTTAAATTTACAGTGCTGTATTAATCTGCATTAAAATACAGAATGTGATTTAATGTTACACCCTAGTTTTAAGACACCTAATTTCACCCATATTTCTTAGGGTGTAATGTGTCCGTATGATACGTGCATACAATGTGAGAGAAAATTCTATGACTATTTGAAATGTCCAAACACAGAATTTAAAAGTTGCAGAGAACGTAATTAGTCAATATGTATAAATGTTTAATTTGATGCTTATACATATTAATTCGAATTTCTGATATTTAAGCCTTAAAGTATTCAGTATTAAAGTGAAGTCACCCAGTCACCCAGTCACCCTACAGGGTGCGACTGAAGTGATTAGATTTGAGACATTAGAATATTAGATGATTGAAATTTGGCACAACTTTCAAAATTTTATTTTGTGGTTAGTCCAAATACACACCAGTGTGTAGATGCTATCATAACGTTTAGTTCATGGTGGAGGGCCCAACATTTTTAAATGTCCATCAATATCAGATCAGACAATTTGCAACGAAAAATGAGCGACTAAAATGCTCATTACACGCGTTTGCCTCACCATTAAAACATTTGTAACGTCAAAATGAGCACTCAAGTGCTAATTTGTAACGCAGTGTAAGCGTTCATTTCCAGAAAATAAATCGTTTAATGAATAATTTAATCTTCTTGTGAGCCCTTAAAGGGATCATAACTATGTTGTATATCGTCTCTAATTAACTCTTGTTGTTTATTAGACGATCTGTGATGTAAACACGTACGTTCTTGTAGCTTGAATGCATGTTTGACTTGCACATTTCCACGTTACAAATTGTCTAAAAACAATTAAATCGTCTAATGATAGTGCAATTATTTAATTTTGCGTTGGAAACGTCTAATTAAACTTCGCTCCCACCCTCTGATCCTACATTACAGAAATTAGCTGTTCTGGAACTCCTAATCCGTTACAAAAAATTCGAAATAAATTCCCAGAAACGTTTGATAGTCCAAAATTAACCTTTTACAGACTAATCTGGTACTCCTCTACAACATTCAAGTTGTAACTGCTTAACCAACATAAGCGATTAAGAAGATAGTCAAATAGTTCAAATAGTCAAAGACTTTTGTCTGACACTGTATAGCGCAAAAGACTGGTTATCACCATCAGCCTCAACAGCTTGCTCGTTATCCAACTAAGACCAGCTCTAATGTTTAAAATAATTTGCGAAATGCATCCACTTTATCAGATTATTTTAGTTTTGATATCCACAGCATTTTTCGCAGTCTTAATGTATGTTTAATGTTCGTTATGTTTTCATCTTTGGCCAAATTTTAATGGATTCATGCTGTGTTCTCACACGGAGGCAGTTAGAAAACTCGGTGGTTTCGTTACTGAAAGTGGGAAGGTTGAAACAATGTTTCCTCGAATCATTATTATTGAATTATTGAAAATCTCTATGCAAATTGAGAAAAACCAAGGGCTTGAAGCAGTGCATGGTTATTCAACGAGCTTTGCTGTTGTTGTCATTTCATTGATTTTCCTCTGCGAAAGCTTGGAAAATGGGTAATTTTGTCCCTGGGCCGCAGTAAAACGTGTAACTTAATCGGGCTCTAGCTTTCCACGCACTTTCTTATTGGAAAACTTAAAATATGGGACACTTCAAGTTTTTGCAGCAAGAAAATGGCGTCATTACTTATCATTTAACAATGAATGTTGGGGCTTCAGAAGTTCGCTTTATTATCATGCTAAAACTGAAAGTAGGGCCCCTTTGAGCTTTAGCTGTAAAAAATCCACAGGACATGGATTTTGGGTTTGGAAATGATAGCTTCCTTTTGCACTATCTTGAAAAAATGCAACATAATTGAGCTTTTGCTGCAGAGTAATGGCCACATAACTAGCATTTTGAATACGCTTTTGAATAAAAAAATTAAATATGCAACACCTGATATTTTCAACTCGGAGTCTGAAGTACCTACCACCATGTAACTTAAAAAATCCCACTTATCTCTAGACTTACTTGTGTAAACATTCCTCTGACGACCAACAAAAAACACGAAATTTCAAAAGTTGAAACAAACGTTAGGGCTATTCCAAATCCAGCCTGCACAAAGGCTGAAATCATCCACGTTGTTCTTCGACCGTAATTGTCAGCCAAAAATCCGCAAAAAAAGCCACCCAGCATAATTCCCACAAAATAGCACGTTTGGTATATCCTAACCAGGTACTTCCTGGCGCACACGAGACCCCACTGCAAATTTGAAAGATCACTTTAGTTTTCCAATGCATTTTCCCATGTTAAATATTTTAGGTCACCCTGTAATCTTGATGCTTACTTCTGTAATGGCGGATAACCGTTCACCATCTTCGTGCAGAAATTCGTACTCATCCGTGGGACACTCGTCGAAGCCCAAACTTTGGTTTAGAGGGTCCTTGTATACTTGGCACTGCTGGTAAACCATGACCCCACTCGAGGTATTGTGGCGGGGTATCGATATATTGGGGGAGTATTGCCATCCTTCAGGCAGCTAATGACAGTGCTCAGCAAGTTGTAAAATAAATATTATAAACAAAAAATCCTCAGTGCATTTTAAATGAATGAGAGAAAAAGACTCAAAATGATATAAAATAACGTTTTCTAAACATTTGATGTGCATTGTATCTATCAATGCCCTATTTGAAGACTCATTCAAATTAAAAAGCTGGATGAAAATACACGTACAGTAGTTCCATGGGAGTAATGAATGAGAGAAAACAGAAATGTTGGAAATATACACACCAACAAACATCACCAAAGACGAATTTCTACTTTTTAATTTCAATTTTCTACATTTTTGCATCCTACGAATTGGTGCTGCCAAAAAAGTTTAATTTCAAGTAACATGCGTTTTTGTTCGCCTAAATCAAAAATGAACAAAAGAGCAAAGACGAATAGGAACTGTTAATAAAATTTAGTTGAAAACTCATTTCGAAAGAAAAACACTGCCATGCTTAATTTGGCGAGCATTTTGAAATTCATCTGTGTATTGTCATGCATAAATACATATACCTGTAGTATCCAAAAAAAATAGTAATTTATAAAAAAATACGAACGTTATTCCGCAGGTTTTGGAGTCCAAATTAGTGTTGCAAATTGTGCAGCTAGACATTAATTTACCATTTGGGGTACATGATGAAAATGATATTAAGTTTTTATCTTTGCAGGCTTATAATTTTGAGCACAGCCAGGTGTTTGTGACATTAATCTCCACCATAACGCTTTCATCAACTTCCAGGCTTCGCCAGAGCCTTACAAACTCACAAAACTTATTGTTTCAAAACTTACATTGTTTTAAAACTTACAAAATTATTTACAGAAGAATATCATGAGGGATTTGCAGTGACCAATAAAGCAAAGTTTCACAGTTCATCCATAAAAATCCTCAAAATGTATTTGCAAATACAATGTTTTCGCAAATTGCTTACCTTGCAGTGGTGGGAGGGTGTCATGGTGATAAACGATATGAAAATATTCATGGCGATCCCATGCATGAAGCTGAAGATGAGGAAGCAACTGGCGATACACTGCATGCGTCCAGGCTGCCCCAGCTTCGTCAAAAGTTCCTCCATTGTCAATGTCATTTTGGGATTTTTGGAAGTTTTCAAGAATTTCACACAGGATCACCTTTCCTCGCAGGTCTCCACCTCAGACGAAGTCGCGAAACTGTTTTCTCCAACTTGATTCAGTGTCAATATTGACTGCTCAGGCTGTATCTCAGATATAAGGTGAGCCACCTCTGAACCATCGATATGGGAAATTGGGTTGATTTTTCGATGAGACCCCATCCATCCCCACGTGATTGCTCTGTGGCAGCCATCTTGGTTAATCCGTTTAAGCTCTGGATTGACCTAATTGGGATTGCCTTTGTTGCATTTACATATTAAGTGCTACCCTTCACCCTGCATTCACTGCTTATTCTTCGATAAGTTGTCGATGACGCAGTTCCGTTCGTGCAGCGTCACTTCATTGCTCAGACAATAGGCATCGACCAATGGATATGAACTCAGAATTAATCAACTATTTGTTGGAATTGGCCAGCTACATTCATGGGAAATTGCCAGTCAACCAGCCACCAAGGATATCAGTTAACGAGGATGTCGTTTACGCAATTCAATTTTTTTTCAGTGCAAAAGGGGTTTGATCCAGGCTCAGGGCTGTCCATAAACTGCTTAGGAACATTTATACCCTTACAATGTATTACCAAAATTTACTAATTGGTGTCACGAATTCACTCAAAGCATCGTTACTTCTATGTTACTGTTTTGTGTTGTTCAATTCTCTCAAAACTTCAGTTTTTCTTTTAAGTGCTTGCATTCTTTCAAGAAATTACAGCTTATCAATCTCAAGATATTCAGGAAGAATCAGAAACAATATGGTCGATTTAAATTTGACGCCGTCTTGACAATTCTCTAGAGATGACTAGATGGTTAGCCAAATCATAATACTGTGTAAAGTGATCATTAGCATTTATTTTATGATGTGAAATTAGAGCATAAAAAGTTCTGGGCCCCAGTATGTATACATGTACAGCTACATCTTGCGTTATTTATCAAGAAAACCTGGTTGAAAATATTACCATAAAAATTATAAAAATTATTTCAAAACACCAGCGTACATTTATACAGTACAATTGCACTTCAAGTTACAATTGCATTATTTTGCAACTTTCTGCCACGTATATTTGGCAATTTAATCATTTGTTAAAGCAACACAATCGGTGAAAGCTTTATCATTGAGGGGCACTGACTATATATAAAGGATAGCTTAGAATTTGAACTGATTTGATGTTCAAATATGATGTTCAAATATAGCATCGATGTATGTGAAATTCTTCAAAGGCGCTCTAAGCCCTACAGCCAACAGATAATTCAGAGATCCGACAGATTTTAGCACTTACCATATGCTACATTTTATTAATATTTATTTTCATTCATGCATGTATATTTCTGGAACTACCAAAGTTCAATACAGTTTGCAACACTAATTTGGAATAAGTTACAGCACAGTAATTTCGAAAAAAATTAAAATTGCTACGAGGCATCACCATCAACGGCCAATTTTATGTACAGTGCTTTTGGATGTCCTGAGACATTGTGATCAAGGCTACACCTCCATCTGCTACGACTTGCAGTTTTTGAGGCATTTCAAAATAGCGGCTGATTTTTCCTCCCTCAACTTCTGTTTATCAGAATGCTTAGCTCACAACGGTCAGTTAGACACCCCGGAAGTGCGGTCTACACCGGAAGTGGAGCGCGAAATACCGCTTCTTGCGCGGAATGCAGAGTGACTCGTCAGAGAGCAAGCCACAGCAATCCAGGCGGTTTTTCATTCTTTGGCAGCAGCTGCATGTCAGAGAAATCCCATCCCGAGATTAACCGCTCACTTTGGTCGTTTAGGTGCCCTCCAATAAAAACCATTCCATGTTCGTCTTCGCTCAATTTTCTGCAAAAGCCTGTTTGAGGCTCCTGGGAATTCCTTTTATTGCCCCGCTCAATTATCGCAGCCACTCGCTCGAAGATAGTGGCCTAGCATATAAATAGTAACAAATTCCTTATCTCGACACTGAGCCGAGTATAAGTAAAGAAATGTTAGACATTGATGAAATCAATATTTGCAGGCATTAGATTTCCAGTCCAGGGAATAGAAATCCCTCTTAATCATAAACGACGTTGATTGAGTTTGCCCTTAAGTGGAAATTCGTTGCGCTATCGCCCCTGGCCAACTCTGGAATTAAAAGCTGGAGCCATTTTTACACTACCTGCAGGTCGAGCCCGTATCGAACGAGGAATTAAAGGTCAACCCTGATTTTAATTACAACATCTTAAAGGAGACGATGACATTATATCAGCGTGCATTCAGGCCGGGTAGTTTCAATTACGATCAGAGATGCTAAAACCGAATTGCACATGGTGGAATTGGGCTGCCAGAGCTGACATGATACCTTCGGTCGACAGATGGCGCTGACAAATTTGTCCATTGCCTGCAGCGCCTCTAGGTTGATACAGGATAGAGCGGCTGCTAGACTCTCACTATGTGAATGGAGTTATACTTGTAGGTTATGTGCTTATTTGAGTTTCATTTTTGATCTTAAGTAGAGTACTGAGTTAATTGAATTGAATTGAATTGAATTAAGGTTGGCATTTCTAATTTTCCGACCCTATTTCCCATGCCAATCTCTTTACTTTCTTAAATATGATCAGCGCCACCAAGGGTAAAGAAACTGCAGGTAAAGATGTCTATTGGCAAAAGCGCCGCCAAAAAATCCCCTGTAAATGCATGCAGTATATGGCAACACTGGCCGCCCTAATTTTCTTAATTGTTTTAATGCTGCCATATGATTTTCCCCTAATTTTGTCATTTTTTGCCTGAAGAGAAAGTTTAGAAAAATTTAAGTCCAAAATTAGATAAAAAAATACAAGTGGACAGGAGGCATATAGATGTCATGAAATTTTTCCCTAATTTTCTGTCATTTTTTGCCTTTTTTTTCCTAATTTTCTATCATTTTTTGCCTGAAGAGAAAATTTAGAAAAATTTAAGTCCAAAATTAGATAAAAAAAATACAAGTGGACAGGAGGCATATAGATGTCATTAAATTTTCACCCTAATTTTCTGTCCTTTTTTGCCTGAAGAGAAAATTATGAAAACCTTAAGTCCAAAATTAGACCAAAAATACAAGTGGACAGGAGGCATAGCCGCCATGAAAAGACTTCAGTACATCCACGAGGACAACTTGATATTAATTGTATGAGTAATGATATAGTATTAGAATATGGTATTGCATAGTAATAGAATTTAGGCCCCAAATGCCTGGTGGGATAAAAGATTGTAGGAAACACATTATTTTCTAATAAAATGAGATGTCTGCTGATTATCCTGTAAGGATTCAGAGACAGTAGTATTTTCAAGGAACATTTATTTGATATCAACTGCAGTTTCAAACAAGTTCTAATGGAAGACATTTTCGGATAACTACTTAGTGTGTCCACACTGAAAAACTTGCTTATGTAAATATGAATACAAATACACAAAAATAATGATATTGCACAGTATTTCAGAAAATTTTTTCAGTGATTCCTACACAGATCGATAGCGTTCAAATATCGACTTTACGTGTATTTTGTATTTAGGCCGTCACTATTAGCCTGTTGGGTGGGATCATGAGGTCGTCCTCAAGCATGGGTACTTCCATTTTCATTTCTTCAACAGTGGATCCGTTTCGATCGGTTTTAGATTTTCGGTTACGTAGTCTGTATGCCTCCTCGACAGTATTGGGAATGACAAGTCCTCTCGTTTCCGGTAAAAAGAAAGTTAGGAGCCCTGCAGTGATGCAACCAACACCAAACACCAGAAATGGCATTTGCTTCCAAACATAATCCCCCTGAAACAACGATCGAATATGAGAAAATAAAAACTTTCATATTTTCTTTCCATAAATAGTAATTGCTTAATCTTGATAGCTATTTATAAGAAAGATCATATTTATGTAAATTAAGATCTTAAAGCTTAATCCAGCAATGGTTAATATTTCGAATGCAACCTCTAATATAACATCTAAGCTTAATGCACGATTGCATTTACATTGTTATTGTGAAAAATGCCTTTCAAGCAGCTCAACTATATCGAATTATTTAGCCCCAGGTGTCCATGAAACTCGTTTCAATTTTCCGTTTTTCCCGTTCTATTTATAGTTCTATTGTTGGAATGCAAACGTAGCATGAAAATCAAACATAAAACTTAATATTAAAATGTTTTGGCTCACGTTTCCAAAACAGTCAAAGGAAATGATGGTTTAAAGCAGACATTTGAACAATTTTAAGTTATGTAGTGCAAAATCATGTCAAACTGCTAATTACTTTCCAGACTTTCCAACAAAGAGTTTTCCAGCAGCAAAATTATCATAAAAAAATAAAACTGATGGATTTTTGTCCGATTTACAAATGTCAGACCGCCATTTTAAGTCGGTGTATTAAATAATAATAAAAATTATAAGAACTCGAAATATTTAAAACAACAAAAAATGTTGTTTTAGTCCATTCTACAACAATAAATGATTCGTGAAAGCTGATATATTTGAATTTTCTGAACGAAATTTTTTGAAAACATTAGGAGACACATTAGGTGAAAAAAGCTAAACATGTTCTGCACACATATTATATAGGCAATCAGATTTTTAATGCAATTTTTTTTGGATCATTTACGTTTCTAGGTTTTCCTGTCAAATTTTTGTTTTGTGATTTATGCCATCTGCATCTGAAGGCGACGCAGTGTTAAGATCTTTTTCTTAATCTTACTCTTGTTTTGTTTATTTGCGACTTGCTGGTCTATATTGGAAGCATAGCGTTAGTAAGGCACATAAAACTAATGGTTCGTGTTATTATTCCAATTTGACGCCTATTTCTGCTGGGAATGAACTTAGCAATTTCTGGAATATCACTGGTGGCCAAAAGCAGTTGTCATGCAGTCTTACCATTTGCATTTACTTCTGAGATTACGCCTTTGAGGTTTACCAAGCACAATCAGTCAAACTCAGTGTGTAGTTGAAATTAAAGAGAAAACTTGCCCAACTCCCTACAGCTTGCCACGCCGTTAGTGCAAAAATCAACAGTGGGAAAAAAAGCATCTCAAGATCCTAATGGCCCCATCTCAATCTGCACGACGTAGTAAAGTTTTCATTAGGCGGGGTAGCGCTTGCCTCGGGCACAAGGTGCGTAAGAGAAGTATAATTAAATGTTAATTAGCGTTACTGGGAGAGCAGCAGAGAGATCACGGATAAATAGCTGGGTAATTTCTCATTTGGCATCGTCGTTTGCAATCTCACCAGCAGAAGGATAAGGGGCAGGAGCAGCAGCCCCAGCCTCCCAGCCGAAACCAGGACACCAGTGGCGGTGGATCTGCACGTGGGAAATGGCCAATTAATGCACGAGCTGTTAACGAGCCGTTATGGCAAGAATCTCCATTACCGAACGGTGGTGGGGAAGATCTCGCTGGCCTGCATGATGGCGGCGCAGAAGAACTGGCCGTTGAAGATCCGACCCACGATGCTCACCGCCATGGACAGCATGCCCAGGCTGGCGTAGCTGTCTGCAAATTTACACACTTTTAAGAAAGTCACCAACGGGCTTCAATATGGGGTTCCCCGCAAAAATAAATAAATAAAAATAAAAGTACCATTAATGGCAAAAAAGTGCAATTCATTGTAAAAAATAGCAATTAATGGCAAAAAAGTGCAATTCATGGTAAAAAAGTGCAATTCATGGTAAAAAAAAGTGCAATTCATGGTAAAAAGAGCAATTAATGGCAAAAAAGTGCAATTTATGGTAAAAAGTGCAATTTATGGTAAAAAGTGCAATTTATGGTAAAAAGTGCAATTCATGGTAAAATAAAAGTGCAATTCATGGTAAAAAAAGTGCAATTCATGGTAAAACAAAAGTCCAATTCATGTTAAAATAAAAGTGCAATTCATGGTAAAAAGAGCAATTAATGGCAAAAAAGTAATATTAATGGTAAAAAAGTGCAATTTATGGTAAAAAGTGCAATTCATGGTAAAAAGTGCAATTCATGGTAAAAAAGTGCAATTCATGGTAAAAAAAGTGCAATTCATGGTAAAAAAAGTGCAATTCATGGTAAAAAAAAGTCCAATTCATGTTAAAAAAAAGTGCAATTCATGGTAAAAAAGTGCAATTCATTGTAAAAAAAATAAAATTTACTGTAAAAAAGTGCAATTAATGGTAAAAACATGAAATTCATGGTAAAAAATAGTGCAATTTATGGTAAAAAAAAGTGCAATTAATAGTAATAAAGTACAATTTATGGTAAAAAGGTGAAATTTCTTTTCATTTCGCGGCTTTTTATCTAAACATTTACCCATTTGATCATTGTTAATAACAGCACCTGAAGAAGCTATAAATTATGCGAAACGTCGTGCAAATACAAGTTGTGGTAACTTGATCGTGAAGAATAAAATATCAACAGTTCAAAACACACCGGTCACTGAGAGCCCAAGGATGTTCCTCTCTTTAAAAGTAAAATTAATGGTAAAAAAGTGAAATTAATGGTAAAAAAGCGCCATTAATGGAAGAGTTGAGGATTGCAGATATTTCTTGCAATTTTTCATGATACGAAATCTTGAATACAGGTGCAATCTTGCGTAAAAGTGCAAATGCTGTAAATCTGCAATCTTTAATACGAGCGAATAATATAAAAATAGCAGAGTAAATGCACATTTATGGCGAATTAAAAATGTATGGCACTTTCTGCTATTAAGTGCAACTATTATGCCAACTATTATTATATCTTCAACGTAACTGTAATACATAAATGCATGAATGATCAATACAAAATTAAATTCTGAGACGGCAGAAAAAGGGCATTTGATGACGGCATAATAGTTGCAGTTTTACGCAGTAAGGTATTTGATACGATGGCAGAATTACAGCACTTTCTGCAATTAAAGTGCAATCCATGCAGGCATAATGCCTGCACTTTAATGGTACTTTTTCTGCCATTAATGTCAAAAACAGTACTTTTTCTGCAATTATTGACAAAAACATAGTACTTTTGCTGTTATCAGTGTAAAAAATGAAAAAAGTACCATTATTTGCCATTCTTGGAACATCCATGTTGGAAGAATAATTGCACATTTAAGGCAAAAAACTACATTAATTGCACTTTAATGGTACTTTTCGGTGTAATTTTTTTGCTGGGGTTACCTTGATATGTCTTCGCCAGAGTGAAGATGAGGTTCATGGACCCCACGGTCAGCAGCGATATGGCACCTGTCCTGGTGCGACCGATTCTGGATGGAAAATTTGGAACACATTCTTGAGATAAAGTCAGCCTTGATCAAGTACAGTACACCACCAGTGGATTTGCTGATTCTTGTATCATCGTTTTACATCGTTGGGAAGTTTAGGGCATATGAACGCTGATTTAGCTGCCCCTTAACAGCAGGCAATCACTGCCAACTTACGAGCCCATCATTGGGTTTATGGCGGGTGAAAGTGTCCCAACAGTTTGTATAATTTCTTAGCTGAACACATGTACACTTTAACGAAGTAGACACGGAATTAAAAAATAAAATCTGCTTTGTAAGCAGAGCCTATTCCGAACTACACTATTATTGCGCTTAAACTAAGCTAACCTAACTTAACATGTAGTTCATTTATTTAGCTGCCCCACAGCCAGGCAATCAATATAAGCTTATTTGATATTAGGAGAAGCCCACCATCTCAGTGTCTGTGCTGGATAGGGGCATATGCCGCAAAAATTGCACAAAATATTAATGGCATTATTAGTTAATGTCAAAAGCACCGCCAAGGGCAGTCTGCTACTACTCGACTCACCCTGTATGACTTACTTTTCAACTGTGAAGTAGGACGTTCCTCGCAAAACGAAGTCAAAAGCAGCGACTATGGCGAAATTGACATAAACGTTTCCGCCAATGTCATTAATAAGAAAATTAAAGCCGTACAGCGAAATTTGGGCCAAAAACCTTCGGAGAAGAAAAGGTCAGTCAATGAGTTTTTGCTCGTTGGATCAAGAAATTGCAGTTCTTGTTCCACAAAAAGAAACTTTTCTGCTTTTTCGCTCGGATGGCAATCAGTCTCTTCCGGGCCCCATCAAGTAATATATCAAGTTAATGAATGTCGGCCAGAAACTAAGTGCTAATCGTGAAAAAGGGCAAAAAGTCACTTTTTGCAGCCCTTTGACCCTTACATGTTGAAGCACATAATTAGACAGATCCATCTTAGAAATGGTCGCCTTACTAGGTCAACCACTGTTTGTTTATTGGCCGAATTCCTCGTTGCCTGAATCTCCTCAGAGATTGTATGTAAATCGGATTCCAGAGTTTTTGGTAGGAAAATTCGATTGAATTTTGCCACTTGCTGGGCAGTGACCAGGGCCTGCTCGACCCTCTGCTGAGACAGCATCCAGCGAAAGGATTCTTTGACATACCTATATTAAACCACAAATTAAAGTCCATGGAAATGTCATTTTCTCCAAGAAATTGAGGTCAGGTTTCCACTGAGATTATTTTTAGCAAGGCAATGCAGGGTAAATAAAGGCACGAATATGAAATTCTCAATTTACAACATGCATGAAAATATGAAATCTGTGTTCAGACTGTATTTAAAAATTGAAAATGTCTTTCAGATGATTTCAACAAAATTTGTCATATTTCTTGGATGATATGATGCTGCATGATGAGTTTGAATGACGATAAAGTCCATGGCGACCAAGATGCAAACTTTAAAGTACCCTGATAATAAATAATTCAGCGCAGAATTATTTAGAGAAGCCCGAATGGTAGAAACTTTAAAGTAGCCTTTGATATATTAATAAATAATTCGATGCAGGCTTTATCTGCTTTATCTGCCTTTGGCCTAAGCCTCCAATAAATTTTACATTTATTCGCCTGCCGTTTAAAAACTTGATAAATAAAGCAAGAATATAAAATGGTCCATCCTTTGATAATGTCGCATTTCCTTATTTTCATAAAAGAAAAGCAGAACAACAGACAGACGTGTTTTTTAAAATAACAGTATGTACGTTCCAAGTGTGATTTAAATTGTATTCAATATTATGTGGCATTTTCATCCATTTTAGGTAAATATGGTAAACAAACCTCGTAATCGGTAGTTTAGAAGAAACAAGGAAAGACTGCGTTAGTTTAATGTGCAATTGTTGATATAATAACATGATTAACTAAATAAATAATAAAGCACACCAATCCTGCGCAAGTGGTAGAATCGTTTTGATTCACCCTGTATTTTCAGATGTAACTCATCCATGGGGCACCCTGTACAACACACTGATTAATTTTCTAAACTTCTACCATCGAAGATTAAAGTTAGGACACCATGGTGTTCATCTATGTTTCATCTATACATGAAAACAACAAAAAGCTTATCTTATGCACATCATATTTGCCTTGAGCATGTGCTAACCTTATCCTTTGCTGGTAGCTTTCAGTCACCATGGCCACAACTGGAGTAAAAATTCGCGATGTTTTATTGACATGGCCCAGGGCGTTTGTTGGGGATTATTGGTATCACTTCCTAAAACAGCTCGTAGATAGCATCTCAAGATTTCCTTGAGGTTTTGTCATGAACTATTTGCCTAGCAGATAGATCTGGAGAGATTCGTGAAAGGTATGCAAATTTCACCACTTCCAGGGTCTCAGGAGGGAATTTCTGCAGAAACCTGACCTCGTTTCAGCGAAAATTTTCAGCAGCCACACACCCACCTGATCCCAATCAAACTGACGAGGGGGGCCAGACTGTTCCCCAGGATCTGGTAGCGCCACTCGGTGATAAAATAAGCCATCAAGTTGGCAAAGGCCAGGCTCAATGCTGGGGCAGACAGTGTCAGGATCCCTGCCTTGGTGCGGTACTTCAAAGGGAACATCTCCAGCATCAAGGTGTAACAGGTCGTGTTTTCACTCTTGGTAAAAAGGGTGGAAATGTGTTTCGAATATAGCCAGTCGCATGCCTTCCTAAACGCTGCAAACCTACTTGAACGAAAAATCCTCTGAGGAACAGCAAAACGCAAGAAGCCTCGAAGTTGGGCACGAAGGCTGTTGTTATTCCCAGCACGGCTTGGACCGCTGCAGAAACGACCCAAGTCAGCTTCCTCCCATATTTGTCGGCCACAAAGCCGCAAAAGAAGCCCCCCACCATGACCCCCACGAAGTAACACGTCTGGAAGATCCGAAGTAGGTATTTCTTCTGGCACACCAGGCCCCACTGTCAGAGGAACGCAATGGATCAGCCTCTTAGGGCCATTGCTTGACCATGGGCCACATGGGAAAGTTCAAATATTATCAAATAGTTTTGAAGGAAAAAGTAAACATGCAAAGAAAATCGACTTACAGAAATAGCATCCCATTTGCAAATAATGAATATGGGGGAAAAGTTAGTCAGTTTGTTATACCTACATTAGTTAAGGCCCATTGAAAGTGCGTTGTGACTTTGTGGACACCCTGCATAAAATTTCCAGAAACATTTCTCCTTTTCTAATCAACATATAAAAATAATTTTTTTGTTAACAGTAACAGGGACTTGCGTTTTTTGGCATGCGCCGTTGAAAACTTATGGACATGTATGTGATATTAATAAAAACGATAGTTCTATGTTTGACCTCTTATTTTGCTTTATGGGCGATAGATGGCAGCACCTGCCATCTGAATGGGAATATAAGAGATTTACTGTCGTTGGCAAAATAAAGAATATCGGGAAAAATTCTAAAAACGAAATGTCTTTCCATTTTATATAGCGCAGGAACTTACAATCAATATAGACGTTGAATTTGACAATTAGTTTAATTTGAAATTATAATATCTGACCAAAATTATCAAAATTCAATTCCAAAAATCACTTTCAATGGGCCTTAATGAGTTCCTGATGACATTTTAATAAGTAGCAAGATTAGAGAGCTCAAATGAAGGATGAGATTATATCTCCTATGTGCGTGATATAACAATTTCTTTACCAGCAACTTTTTAATTTTAATGTTCTTGTATGAAAATTACATAATATTATATTGTGAAATTGCTTTCTTGTTATTTGATTTTATGTTCTCATTGCAAACACACTTTGTAATTAGTTATTATTTTGTACTTTTTGTTCTAATTGTACACATGTTGTACTCACCTATCATTACGTAGTCATTAATTGCTACAAATTCATTATATGTATAGATATTAACTGTTGGACCCATGCAGGTTATAATATGAGCTTTGGGCCAAGTCATTATTAAATAAATATTATAAAATATTATAGAAAATTAAACACATGTTTAGCTAATAAATATGATTGCATTTGTAAAATATATTGTTGACCCAGCAGTTCCAACATTGAGTACAAACGATGTTACTGGGAAAATGTTGTTCCACAAGGTCAACAATGTATCATGTAGTTACGATCATATTTGAAAGAAAAAATATGTCTCAAAATGTTTTACACTGTAACCATTGAACTCCTCATGGGCTGCATGGTTCTATCTTGTATTTCTACTTCATGTAAACCATTTAACGCTCACCTCAGTTGCTACAGAATCTCGTTGACCATCTTTGTATAGAAACTCAAATTCTCCAGTTGGACAGTCGTCGAAACCCAAACTCTGATTAAGAGGATCTTTGTAAATTTTACATTCGTCGAAGATTACTACCCCGCCTGACGTGTTGTACTGCGGAATTGACATGTTGTTGGGCCATTCCCAGGTTTCAGGAAGCTAAGTATGACAATTTACATGTACATGTTCGAGCAAATGCACTTTCCACATTGCAATGCTGATTGAAAACATTCTATATTTTCGCATTATACATGTATATCAATGGACTAAGTATATACTGTGGTTGGTAAGGACTGCAGGTACGTTATGAAGAAAATGCTTAGAAATATCTGAAATTCTAACTGCAATGACATTCGAAGTCAGCCATGGAGCATCCTATTCTGATCATGGAGATTAACATTGAGCTAATGATTCTGCATCACATTCCAATAATGTCATGATATGCAGTCAGTACATAGCTTAAGATTTTGATATCGATGACTAACAGAATTCTGGCAACTTTACTCAATTTAATCTAGGCCTCTAAATTTTGCGAATTAAGAGGTACAGTCTTATACCATCACACAATCCAATCATAATTTGCATGTAATCCTTATCACGCTTGGGTGGAGGACCCTGCATGATGTACAGGGGGGATAAAATAACTGAAAAATGGATTTGGAAAATCTTTACCATTAATGTAGCATCGCTCCTTCTTGGAATGGACTGTTAAAGGTGTTGAAAATTCTCTTGTGGGATATTATAAGACATTACGTGATGAAACATTTTAGAGTTGCTTAAATTTAGAAATATTAGAGATTTTTAAATATGGTGTGTGTTGTGGTTAGGGAAGACGTTGAATTAAACCTTCATGCTCTTCAAAACCCTGTATGTGACCAACACAAATATGCATTTTTAATTATTTTGTCCACCCCTGTATATCTCGTGATTAAAGCGTGTGGTCCTCATGCAATGTGCACTAAACAGCACCATAATTCGTTTGCATTCAACAATTTATTTTTCAACAAAATAAACTATTTGCTTTAATTCCATTTTTTGCCCTACAGCCTAGTCGCGCAAAAAAGTGAAATTGAAGTAAATGAGTTATTTTCCAATTATTCAATTTGGAATGTTCTGGTCAGTGAATAAACATTGCTGCGACAAAATACCACCGAACGAACACTTAATTGAAAACACGTTCCCTCCGGAGTCTGGGTCATGATATACTGCGGCAAATATATTGCCAGGAAATGTCCAGCACTTTGAGGCCTTCGCTTACCTTGCAATGGTGCGGAGGGGTCATGGTGATGAACGATATGCAATAATTCATGGCAATGGTATGTGTGAAACTAAATATCAGGAAGAAACTGCCCAACAACTGCAGCTGACCAGGCCGTCCCAGCCTCATCAACAAGTCTTCCAGCTTGGATCCCATTTTGGCAGGAATTTACCAAATTTCACAAATTGCTGCAGGCACTGATCAATTCCACCTTTTCCATCCAGCACTGTTTACATGTATAATGACTGGCAACGCAAAAAGCTCATGTCCTAATCCTGGAGCCAAAGTTTATACAAAATCTCATTTCATAGATTGCCATTGTTTCATGTTCCTCCCAAGCGGTCGATAACTGAAGGCTGCTTCCTGAATTTTAACCATCTTAATCCCCATCCAAACACTCTGCATGTGAACAGATGTCATAAATCGTACTGCTTTAATTATTGTTTCACAATGTCAACAGATTATCGCCTGTAAGGAGTGCGATCAATAACCATAAAATATATCTTCCAAAGGCTGCTTATGATGAGTTGGGTCGATGTAGGACAAGGATGGATCGGATTAGGGAGGTTCTGGAACTGGGTCCATGTTCATTCGATTAGATGTGGGTTGGGGCACAGGCACTGAGCTATTCCATAAGGAAATGAGATACATCATTCATGTCCAAATATTCCCATGTTATTTCCGTTTATTAAGACGTCATGTGCCCATGGCATTCTCCATTTCCGACGATGGACCTCAAAAATGACAGGTCAAAATTCTGTTAAAACGAGGGAATTTTAAAAAGGCTTTTTGGCATCCCTCAGGAAGTGCCCTTCCCCTTACACACATCCATCTAAAAACCAATTTTGCCATAGGGGGCGTCAAAGTATTATGCAAATGTGTTAAGGGGATAGCCATTGTTTTATAAAACATTGGGCATCCGTCATTTATCATCCAGTTTTGCAAAACAAGTCGTGGGACTAAAATTATCATTTATTTTCTAATGCTCAAATCCGAATTTCTCAATATGAAATATTTATACCAGTGACTACGTCATCACTGGGGGATTGCTGAAAGCGATTACGAATACTGACGTATACACTGTCTGCAAATCACGAAAATGATATGATGTAATAGTTGAACGCCCCCTTAGTATACTCCAAAGTCATAAATTGCAATAACTTTTAAAAACTTAATTTAAGAAGTTCTTCACAATCAGAATTCCCTCAAAAATGAAATTTTAACTTCACTTAATTAACGTGACTTTCCAAAAATACATTTTCTTGACCACAATATTTGTGGTCACATTTTCTTGACATTTGCTTGACTGCACAGATGTAGTTAAGGCCACTACAACTTGTCCAGAATCACGTCATACAAGTGATAATTCAATAAATATTGCTAGCATTTTTATGATGCCACTGACATGTACAGTGTATAAATAGGAGCCACGTGTGTAAAATGGCTTAAAGAAAGAGTAAATATATATTTTTTCTTTTGAAACTGATATGCCATTATTGATTTCTTCATTTCAATTAATTCTATAAGCTATGTAGATGCATGGCTGACTGCTTGTGTCATCCGGTGACTAATATTATGTTAATAATAGCTGGCTGTCTGAAAGCAATTGTAATGATGATGTTCTGAATTTTCAAGATTTATTTTTCAAAATAAAAATATTAAATTGCATTAAACACCTTACATCTCTAGAAATATATTGCCATGCATTGTCATTACAATGCATATATGCTTACATCGTTATAAACACTTATGAATTTTCCCTCGCATCACTTCTGATCAATTTATTAGATGTTTTTCGATAGTCAGGTGAGCCTTCACGTAGACACCATGTATTTATGCTCCGCAGTACAGCTATAACGTATCCAATTAATGCTCAATGCATTTTGAAATTCATACATGCAGCCAATAAATGCTGCACATCTTAGATCAATACTCAAATTGCCAATACATCTTAAGATTTGTAAGAATTTCAATAACATAAAAACGTTGCTCAGTAGCCACAAAAAATAGTTATTTCATTTTTGAGGTTGTTATTTCAACCATGTATCCTACATTTTCATGATGCAAGTGAGCAATATAATATATATGAGCTGCGGTCCTCCATATCATTTTTTTATGAATATTGGCATGGATAAAAATGCATGAAAATTGATTTGCAAATACTTGCATAGAAAAATACTCGCATATTTTTTTAAAAAACTAGATATGTGCATTTTTTGAGAAAATCCAATACTAGGAAAGGGCAAGGCTCACCATTTTGGCCTCAAAATTGCCACTCAAAATGCATTGCTCAAGCAGCTAGCCAAACAGAAAATGCCATCACGTGATCCTGGGGAGCCATCTTGGGACCAACAGGGCGTAAGCTCTTCGTAAATTCTCTATTTGACTTATCTAACCCGTTGTATTAACGAACTGATCGTTTCCAAACTGGAGTTTTTTGTGGAAGAAGTTTTGTTGCTAAGGACGAGCGAACAAAATAACCGCATGGGGACGCACAAAAGAGTTTCATAAACATGCCAAAATCCGCAAGTGGTTGGATTTCGGAACCACGGGGCTGCCAACAACGTATTTTCAAACGTGAAGCAGTTAGCCAACTAATCAAGCTCCATGAAATCTGTCCAGAAATAGCTTAATGTTTTTGGGCTGAAACCATTTCGGAAAACAATAAAAGGGCTTTTAGTAGGCTCGCAATTTATCCGAAAACCTTGTATGAAATCCTTCCGACATTATCGAACAGAAAACAGAGTTTTTTGTTCAACTTTAATACCAACTTCTTTTGATGAAAATCCTTGCACCTTTTTGGTTGAACCATGATACTAATTAACTTCAAAAACATGCAGTCAGGAAATTTATTTATGTCGAAAAGAATTAAAATACGATTATTGTCAGCTGTAAAAAATGTTAAAAAGATGATTTAACTGCCCTATATTTGTATCTGCTTTTTCTGAAACTGGTGGCACGAATTTGGTAATTGAACTTGAATGTGGTGAAAAGCATTTGTGGTTACACAATTTGAAAAGCAGCGAATGTTAAATGATTCACACAATCTGTTTAATAATCTAAATTAATCCATACACAATCTATTTGAAGATTTGTAAAGACACAATCTAGTTAAAGATTTGTAAAGACACAATCTAGTTAAAGAAATAACGTGGAATTTCAAAGTCAGTAAGTCATGCATGTGTACCTGTATCACCGACATACCTTGACTTGACTTGAGAAAACTAGTTAAGTTAAGTTAGATAAAACATTTCTGCATGCATGAATTACATACACACACCTGACTGAAAGTATCCATGCAAACGTAGTCTATATGGATGCTTTATAAAACATAGTGTAAAATGGATATGAGTGAATTGAAAAATGAGAAAAAAAATTGACTTATATTTTAGCAAGCATTCCTTTAATATAAATGGTGTACTCGTATGATTTAGGCCTGTTCATTCAGTATGAATTTTGCAAAGGGAAGACAAATTGCTTTGGAAGATATGAAATTTTAATTCCGTTCACATACCGTTGACTCGTAATTAATGGTGAAGCCCTAAAACATGAACACGTTAAGGGGCTGTTTTGCAATTTACGTGGATCGAAATATTCACCAGAAAAGAAAAATGTCAACGAACTTATGTCCTTTAGCAACCGAGGATACACAGGAAAATACTTAGCCATCTTATCTAACATGGTTATTATCCATAAGGAATAATGGATTTCGATTGAGGATATTCCAACAAAAAGCATAAAAGCCCGAGTAAAAAGTCGAGCTGCATTGAATGCAGAATAACGTTCAAAACACGCATACCCATGTTCATCTAAAAGTAATCTATATCACATTTTGGATCAACATGAATGGACTTACATCAAATGTTATTCCAAGGACAATGTTTGCCGAATGTCTGTATGAACATAGCAAAACTTTCAAGCTTCTATCTTTTTCCCATGTAAAAGCCATGCCTTACCATCATCGCATTAATGGAAAGTCACATCAGGCAGAGCCACCCCTAAAGTCCTTAATAACTTTATCAACCAGACGAAATCGAACAGAGCTACCGAATGAAACACAAATGTACCCATACCAAAATAGTAAAGTGTAATTGATGTGATCTGATTTACACTAATATCGAATGAGCTTTTGCCTAGTCCCTTAGACGGATCTAACTCAAGGCTGCAATTAGAAGAAGCCCACTTTTTTATAGAGTCTATGCTAGAGCAGGAAAAATACCAAGGTACGCTCCAAATTTTGTATATATTGTTGCTTATATATTATATAAATATTATATATTTATAATATTTACCAAATTGATGTGTAGTGCAGATATACATGTATAGTGTCATAAGTGGGTTGATCCCCTCAGTGTATTTCAGCTAATTCGCTTAATAGTGAGGCAGGTATTTAATTTATCACCACACTTTGCCTCACCCTGCAGGCAATATTTGATGCATTAAAATCCTGGGAGTTTTACCCGGACTCCGGGGAGAAGCCCACTTTCCCATAGAGCCTATGGAGCAGGGAAAATACGGAAAAACGCTCCAAATTTTGTTTACTTATACATATTTACCAATTAGATGTATAGTGCCATAAGTGGGTTGCATTGCAGCTAACTCGCTTAATGGTAAGGCATGTGTTTAATTTACCACCACACTTTGCCTCACCCTGCAGGCAATATTTGATGCATTAAAATCAGAGGAGTTTTTAGTCGCCTAAAATCCAATCTCGCCGAACTTTTCCGTAAAAATGCGACGCAATTAGGAACAGAGGCGTCCATGGCGTTCTTCTAATTACTAGCAATTAACTTATGTTCATCGGAGAGTAAAGAATCGTAGGTGAAGGCAAATGGATTTTATGATTGCGAATTTCGACATTCCTTATCTCCCAGGCACCATTGTGCCCTGAGATCTGTTGGGATGAATCCCAGCAGTTTTCTTTCAGCCAGGCGATGGAAATTGAAACTATAAAGCTGCTCCAGACATTGATGGAACCAATATGTTTCTGATAAAGCCCTGGCAAAAAACATGAAGCAGCGATAGCAGTTTTATATGGCCTGGAATTCAATAGGACAGTAATCTGCGAACTTAGGCCGATAAAGATCGAACTGCTTTTTCGCTTCCACCGAGGTGTATTTAATAAAATAAAATGTAACGAACTTTTTAAATCTTGATTGCTCCATTGTATCACCCCACTGAAGCAGTATCTGCAGTGAAACACATCTGTCCCCACAAAGACACTCGCTCACAAAGCGACAAAGACCCATTCGAAAAATATTTCCAAACTGCTTTTTTGAGAACAAATAATATTGAATGCAATTCAAGCGCAATATTTGATACTTGCGTATGCGATAAAGAGATCGAGTTCCTATTTGCAAAGGAGACATTCTGATGAAAATGCAATTTTAAGTGCAATTGTGAACGCAATTGTGCAAATGCATTCAGTCATTTCTAGGAATTTTGTTTAAAAGGTACACAAACGTCGAACAGATGTTGCTTGTATGCGATTCCGGGGTATTTAGTCTAAACGCAGTCGGGCACACAAACCTATTTATAATCTTGAAGAAATGCGGCAAGGGAAAATTGAGGTGGACCATAAGGGTGGAAAATGTAAACTTACTTTACCATGAGCAAGCTGGCTGAGGCACGGTTTGCATATCAGTTATGTTCGTAATTAGCCACTATAGCTTCATTAAAACTTCAAGTGTTGAGTGCAGCCACAGCTTTAGAAAATTACAAGAGTATTTAGGTTCTACCTTGATGACTGACAGCTGGAAAGTTGTCTTAATTGGAATAAAATCAGGTATCACAGCTAAAGCAACTTCAAACAAAGTGTCAATGGAGAAGCAAATGAATCTTATGCTGCAAAGCCCAACATAGAGATCGCTGCACAATGCCAAAACGTTTACGAAAATCCATTTCCTTTACTTTTCAAGGCATCCAGGTTTCTCAGGCATGGGAGAATCCTTTGTGTTATCTACATCATTTACATGTAATAACTACATGTATAGCTACATTATATAAAATTGCCAGGCTTTAAATAATTTGTTGAATTTTGTTGAATTTTATGACTTATCCAGTTTTTCCAGGTATGCAGAGCTGACTGAGTTTGGCATATCATCGATTTTGCTTAAACTACATGCGACGCAGCTATTGTATATGTAATTCCATTACTTTTTAAATCATTTGTTTAATTTCCTTGACTATGTCAAAATAAATCATTTTTCCTGACATTCCTGATTTCTACATGTTCAGGGCTGACTGAGGGTGGCATATTATGTAATAACTAGCAACTGTATATGGAATTCCCAGGTTTTACAATAATGTGATGAATTTCCCTGACCAAGTCAAAATAAATTAATTTTCTTTGACTTTACCAGGTACTGTACCAGTATGTCAAATTCCCAGACTTATTAATTTTATTTTAATTTGCTGAGTCACTCCGACTTGGTCAAAATAAATCCATTTTTATATGCGAATATCTGGCATACCATTGAAAGTGCGTTGTGACTTTGGGGACACCCTGCATAAAATTACCAAATACAATTTCTCCTTTCCTGATCAACAAATTAAACTAATTTTTTGTAAACGTTAACAGGGACTTACGTTTCATGGGATGTGCTCTTTGACAACTTATGGGCAAGTATATGGTATTAATAAAAACGATAATTCTATGTCTGATCTTTTATTTTGCTTTATGGGCGATAGATGGCAGCACCTGCCGCCTGAATAGGAACAGAATAGATTTACTGTCGTTGGCAAAATAAAGAATATCTGGAAAAATTCTAAAAACGAAACGTCTTTTCGTTTTATATAGCGCAGGAACTTACTATCAATATAAACTTTGAATTAATACATTTAGTTTCATTTGAAATTATCCTATTTGTCCAAAATTATCAAAATTCAATTAAAAAAAAACTTTCAATGGGCCTTAACTGCACATAATAACTGTATTCAATCAGAGAAAGTTTAGATCGACCTTATCCTCCCATAGGATAGGCGTGACGTTTCGCATTTTAGCTTCCACTTATTGAGATTGCAACTAATATTAGAGAACAGAAAAGAGACCAAGCCGGGATTCGAACCACGAACCTCCCGCTTAC
>JAQFYZ010000196.1:0-58867 GCA_034695085.1 Cylindroiulus punctatus | reverse complement strand
ATTTTCCTTTCAACAACTAAAAACCAGGAATCCCTAATCGATAAGCGACACCTCTCTGATTGGCTGTCCTTCAGTTCGTATTTCTACTATAGCTAAAGTTAATGTAGTTCCTGATTTAACTGCCCCTACAATCAGGCAACCACTGCAAGCAAAGAAGCAGTTAGGAAAAGTCCACTTTCTCGGTATCCCAACCAATACCCCAATAACCAATATCCCAAAAATGATAAAAAGCATAGTATAGGTACCTCCGAAAATCCTAGAGGTGAGGTGAAATGACCAAACTTGGCTTCGATTATCTGGGTCACGCTTTATAATCAACGGAGCATTATGTTTGATCTAGCAAGAAGTCACAATGGTTAGTCGAGTTTAGCGATCTCGATTAACAAGGTGCGTGTTTATACCAATTTTATATGAAATTCTATTTGCATATACACGAAATCTGGCGACCTACATAATCGGTATCGAGGCTTTATGGTAGCCTGGTGAGCCGAAAATCTTGCCTAAGGAACAACTTACCTACATACATGTATTAGGTATTAGGAACAGTTACTTGCCAATAGAAGAAAAAGTTTTAAAAGTAGTTGGGAATATATGCGTACAGAGACCTCTTTAAGGTGAATGATGAGCAACCGCTAATTAACATAGAAAAACAAGGTCTGATAATCGATTGTCCCGATTAGAAATTTAAAGAAAAATCAGCAAAGTCAACGTCTTTGAACCACTATTCTCTCACACGTTGATCATTAAGTCCAGCCTTCATTGCAAAACTTAATTTAAAAAACTTAAGTTACCAAACACACAAAAGTTAAAAAAAATTGAGTTCTTCCAGCTTTTTTGAAAATTTGGTCCTTGTAACTAAGTTTTTTTTGACATAATTTGCATGATGATGGCAGCACTTTACAACCACGTTGTGAAGACACGAAAAAATAAAAAAATTAAGTAGCATAACTATTTTCGTCTCAAGTCGTTTCCCAGAAACGTTCGTATACACCTTGAATTCGCTCAACCATGTCTCGTGTCTTGATTTCTTTCAAGTTTTCGCAATTTTACATAATTTGCCTGGAGGATCTTGCACTTTTCTTTGGGAAGAAGTCAGCCATAGGAGAAACGAGCGTTCGTGACGTCATTTCCTACTTTGCACATTGTTCCACCTAACCCCCCTCCTGGGGGTTGAGAGGGTGGAGGGTATCAGTCCATTCATAATGTAGTGCGGAACAGTACAATACAATCGTGCAACCAACAACAAAAAACTGGTACAATGGAGTTCACTGTGCTATATCCTCGAAATTAAAAAAAAATGTGAGAAACAGCGTATTTTTTGAATTTCGATTGGTAGCCATGTCTCCGTGTCGAAGGATGAGGAAAACGATTACCCAAAACCTGTAGCAGAAAATCTACGAAATCATTGCAATTCGTCATCAAACGTGATATCCCCTGCCAATTGGGACACTGACGACCACCAGGGTCGCTATCGTCGCACGAGACAATCAGCGCCTCCAGTGGAGTATTATCAAACAAACAGTTACTATACATGTAGGAGCGATGATAAGATCTTCATAGAAATCCTCAATAGGGAAAAAAAATCTCATTGATTGTTTGCAATACTGAACCTTGACTGACGACGACTTGAGGTATATTCAAATCAAATGCTGTTTTTTATACTTCAGCGAAAACGATATCAGAACTGCGTGGTATAGCGTGATAAATGATAAGGATTCAACTTTCTATGACACTGGAAACAATAGCATCCACGAAAACCTTGGATGTTTCGATCTGCATGTTCCCAACTAAAAAAAATTGGAAACAAAAACTCAGTATTGATTGTAGACCTATTGTGCGTTGTTTTCACGGACTTGACTTCTTGGAAAATAACGAGAATTACTGCACAAAAACAAGCCCAATTTAATGAGAACAAGGAAGGGTTTCTGGTTTCGTGTAAAAATATGGTTAGTGGAGGGTAAAGTAACTTAATGTTCTTCCATAGATGACATCAATTATTACTCGTGTCGGATAACAGGCGTTTCCCATATAAAATTAATTGTAAAAACCCATGTAATAACTGACTATATATTAATTGCAATATTAATAATCACAATAAATCAAAAATAATGGGTACACGTACATGTACACGTGAGGCGTGATCCCAATTTCCATAACAAATTACCGGTTTCATCTATTTGTTTTATTGCCGATTGTCTTAGGGGCTTTTTACACAACTGTACACTCGAGTATACGTGTACTTGATTTGAGCACCTGAATGGGGGTTGCTCGGTTCAAGGCACATCCAACCAAACAAGTTTAAAAGTCGCTGCGAGCAGCATGCATGTAAACAGCCTGAACAGGCTTTACTCGAGCTTTCGTTTCCCAGCCCCCCAGGCCATTTTAAAAGTATGGATAACATATGGTTTTATCTGGTTTGGCAAATCAGATAGACAACACCCCAAGGGTGTTTTTTAAACATTTCACCACCAGGGGACAGACTAAGGCGCATCGTGTAAAGTGCACATGTGAGATGAGTTTAAGCTCGAGTATAAACACATATACCCGTTTAGTAAGTTTCAGAGGTCGAATGAGGTATTCAAATATTTGGCATCTGTAAATTTACATGTGCATCTATAAAATAAGTACAAGTTGGTTTTAAAGAAATTGCTAATTCGCCAGTTTCCCTGCAACTTGCATGACCGCTATGGCGAAGAACCATGTAAGCAGAAAAACTATACCAGCTATGACCTCTCAATTCCACTTAATTTGCATTCTAAAGTGAGGACATGTAACATCTCATTAAAAACTCGATTTTCTTCTCCAACCAGTAACCCCTAATTGTCTCGGCTGCGCCGCCTGGAGCAACGGCGCTTCAACTTACAGCGCGGAAGAGAAAAATATAAAGTTTAAAAAACTCGATAATTTGGCCGTCATTCAAGCGGGGATATAAAATTGGCTCGAATTAAGGCCAGTTTCTATTTGAATTCAAGGCAAATCTAGCCGGAAATCCAGTTTCACCTTCGTCTTCTTGGATTTTTTATTATTATTTTGGGAGGAACATTTGCTCGCACCTGCGAAACCAGACGTCTCGATTTAAACCGTTCACTCCCATTCAAATTTAGGGTTTAGCATTATTCTAAACGTATTATGCATTTATTCTATTATTATAAATCAGGATCCGAGCAATTTTTCCTCCACAGACGCATTCACGTCCACCCACGTGTGGATTTCCGAGAAAATCCGTTGACGTCATCGACGCCATTCACAATTGGAGGGAAAGGAAGTTCGACCCCTTGACCCTCATCAGGCACGAATGACCATACGACCTGATATTAAATTAAACATGGGAAATAAAAAATTTAAACCACGCTTCCTTCGAAGATGGATGTCTGCCTGAAGCGGACCCTCGATACACCCTGTATAACTAATTAGCATAACAACTTATTATGAAAAGGAGAGCAAAAGTTACGATGGTATGCGTGGAAAAAGTTGTACAGAAGTTTGTTAAAGTTGTTCAGTTGGCTATTATCACAGGCTATTACAGTAACAACAACTGTTACTCAATAGGATGTCATGAATTCACCATATGAACAATCTGAGCTAAAAACAGGAATGTTTGCAACTATGACTGATCTGATATCAAATGACAAGGCCTATACATAGGGTTTTCTTAAACCCAGTTTTAAACCGAAGTTTAAAGCGCAGTCCAACATACAAATAAAAACTGGATCTGCTGTTGCAAGTGATCGTTATACATGTATGCAAAATGCGCGCCATGCAAAATACTTCGCATTCTTCTGCATTAATAATTAACGAGTTATTACACTCTTATAACTATAATTTTTGACCTCGTAGCTTACAAAGCGTTGAAGGACAAATTCCGTCACACAAAATTAAACAACAGTTCATAAATAACTCAAAAATTCACAAATTTCTAATTAAATTATTTTGCTATACAGAAATCATTATTTAACGGTACTTAAAACTCATTACGCCTGTTTGAAAGGGTATGCACACCACGCAAAAAATCCTTTACACAACTGGGGTTTCACAATTCAATACAAACACTACGTTTATTTCCCACCATAAAAATTAAATAAAGATGAGAAAAATCGAAATTGCACGCGCGCTAACTTACATTTGAATGCGTGCACGTGCACTTTCTATTTCTTTTGGTGCATTCACACTTGTAATTTTTGCCCAAGTTCGGAGATAATTTTTTCTTCTTATGGAGGTTATTGCCCAACATGTGCCCAAGGTTTACCTACATAAAATGGAAAAAACTTCTCCCGTACGTGGGCAAAAATTACAAGTGTGAATGCACCATTTCTCTTTGTTTAATTTTTTACGATGAGAAATAAATTTAGTTTGGAATTCGTTAAATCAAAATCGTGTATAGGATTTTTTACATGAAATTTTAAATGATGGCAAATGTACAGCAGAATATGTGAATATTTGCCATCAAAGTGCATTTCAGGAATGCTCATTTAAAAGTACAATACGTTTTTATGTAATTTGCTTGTTGAGATCAGTTACCCAGAAAAATTTAAAACTATCAATCCGCGTTAGTTTTCGTTAAATACCTGGTTGTTTCAGGGATGCCTTCCAGCAAACGATGGCCGATGAAACAGACGAAATTCGTCGTTTTCCAGAGTTTAATCCCCACGAATTTCGACGTTTTCTACTAATTCTTCTACGAAGACGTTTTCAAATGCGGTTGAATTGACGCCAACTCGAATCCACCACACTCTGAGCACGACGTCTACCGTCTGGGCAAGAAACCAAATGAACGGCTGAAGTCAGTGAGAACTCCCGGCATGCACCGCGCGGGACAGGGAGGAAAGTGGATCGGACGAATTAGGCCTAAGGCACAATTCGGGTTAATTAAAAAAAGACGACTTCCAAAAATAAACAAAAAAGCGGCTATGGCACCACCGTTGTTTGCACTGGCGCGGCCAAACCGCCTAATTTCCATCGGTTAACGATCAAAAACCTCTTATTTTTCAAGCGGCGATGATTTCGTAATCAGAGTGACAGAAACCATTGGCCGACGAGTGACAATGAACTCGATTAATACAAAACATGCAAGTCGCACAACCCACAATCGTAATCAGAAGGGGGTTAATGACAAAGAGGGATGAGAGAATTAGGGCCTGCAACAGAGGATGCTTATACATTGTACTTATTTACATGTAACTTATTGTTGGCACGAATGGCAATTTTGTGAAATTTGTATAAAGCTTGAGTTTCCTTACAACTACCTGAGCTCTATGGGAATGTACTCAAAGAGTTGAGCTTGGTCATTCCAAATGGAAAATGCCCACAAAAGGCCTACATGTACTGTACATGTAACTGTATGTCCTTTTCTCTGAGGCGTTGTACAGTATATCACACTTTGACATCACTCAAGATTACTAGTAGGTGACATAATAATAATTGAGCGTCACCTAATCTGAGTGATGGCAAAGTGTGATATACATGTACATGGACATGGACATGATTATATGAAAACTCATGAGGACGGAATTGCTTTGGAAGATAATTTAACAATGATTGCCTATTGATTGGCCATAAGCAGCAATGATGACATCGTTTGATGTCTGCCCCATCTCAAACGATGAAGTATTCGTTGCTGTTTATGCCTTGGGTCATAATACCTGAACTTCCCTTTGGTGAACAAATGGTAAATGTAAATTAACCTACACTTGATATTCCATGGTGAAGTCTTGGAAGTCTAAGACAGTCAACAAAGCGCTATTTTCAGAGTTTCAGTACGTTACTCTCCCACTCCCTAATTGTTACTTTGTTTTGTTAGGTAAATTTCCTTCCAAAACAATTAAAGCCAAATACAGATGTTTTACGCCTTGTTTCACTCAAGTACAAGTAGATTACTCCAAACAATGGCGGAACATTTGCATACCGGTAATCACGGCTGACGAAATTGGGCCAAAAGTGCAAAAAACAGTCGTGTAATGCAATGGCCGATTACACCACCACTCTTCTCCGTTTTACAAATTGATTACCCATTTGCAGATAACTGCACGTTGATTTTCGCCATCCTGACCCAGATTAAATCGATTCCACCGCAAGATCCACGCTTTCATCATCTGACAATTTCAAAATTTAAAATGTGTACTTTCAGGTCCATATTTAAAATAATAAAACTGGTCATGGTGCTCATAAACTACCTGGCCCTAGATTAATTAGATAATTGGACTCAATTACTTGCACTGTTTGGCAAATGGAAATAAAGGTGGCAACACTATTATAGCTATTACTGACAGCTTCCAAGTCTAGACTAGTCCACGAATTGGCATCGAACGGGTATTTTAGATTATGGTGATTAGATACTGAAGTCAGATAAGTAAATTTCGTAAAACTGCCTGTTTCTGAAATAAATCACCACCATACAGGTGGCCATTAAGCGATAAGAGGAGGCCCTCTTCAGGGAGGACGATAGAAGGAAACGGGAGCAAATCCTTGACCCGATGCAAATTCCTACTATAAAAAAGCACACAAACCATATTTGCATAAGGCAAAAGCTGGCTTCAATTAATGAACAAACAGGATATACTCGTTTTGAGCAGCTTTTCTGATCGAGTATTTTTTTTAAACTGGCGTTGCGCTTCAATGTCAACTTCCTACACACCTTGCAACCTGCGAGCCAGTTGCCATGGGTCGGCCATCAAGGTGCGCATACCAAATTTCAAGTATTGAAGTGCTTTAAAGAAATACCACACCATGGCCATATAAAGCACCGATATCATTTGTTACTTGCCTTTCTATGAGAACATCATTTTTATGCCAAGACTTTTTCAAAAACGAAAATAAGCTTACCTGACATTCCAGCTTTTTTCATGAACAAGTAATATCGACATTTTCATTGTTACACTCAATATTTAAAACTAAATGATGTAATAACTTCCTATAAGAACGTAACAATAAACAAATTTTAAATTAAACTATATTAATTAAAGAGTTCGAAAGACTCCATTTTGCGAGGATTGTTGAAACAGAATCCCAAACTTCGAGATCCCAGTGCCACTTATGAACAATTTTTGCGTCATAAATAGCACAATGGTGATTATAATGACATACCTTAGATACCTTACAAGTTAGACATGAATCTTCACCATCTTCTTTCGAAAACAAAACCAAACAAAAAAAAAACATTTGTTCTTCACATTTGAATTTCAGGCCCTGATTTGACAGACTATAGTAGTAAATGTTGCATTCGATGAGAAGTCTGTTTATAAGAGCGCTGTACGAAAATGTTAGAATGCCTGCCTACAACTGGACGTCACCAAGGCAACCGAGTGACCCAACTAACAACAAACCAAATTCGCTCTCGTTGTATAATGTTTACGAAAATGCTATCGGATTTTAATAACGTACACATGTGACACACAAAGTAAATTATGTTGGTGCCACTATTTACCCTAAATCTGGGTCAGAGACTCCTGCCCAGACGTGTCACAATCGGAAAGTACGATGGGATACATCCGTGTCTGACAGCTGCCACCATAGGGGATAAGGTGATTACAGAATAAAACATCATTTGTAATCCAGTTTTGCCAATAAATTTCGCCCACGGTGTTTCTTTTGAATAATTCGCTTCATTGATTTAACTCTGATGAACATAAAATACCGGTATCATTGATGACAACTCGAGGGAAACTGATCTAACTAGTAAAAGTAATAGAAACATTGAAGTGCACATGTTGAAAAATATACAGTAAATAAACTTACAATGGGCCCTCGATCAAAGATGAGATTTTGAACTTCACTGATTTGTTTCCAGGTTTTAGAACATTTCCCTGACCAATATGCCACTGTAATATTAAGCAATGTTACAGTATATGATGTACTAAAATAGTTACATGTAGAAGAAAGTTTTGCAGACTTTACCAGCCTTTTCCAGGCCATTAAAATTTTCCTGACAATGTCAGATTTTTCAGGTCTGGGAAAACCCCTATTATATTTTCACTTTTTCAGGTTCTCATTCACAATCCACATAACAGGACCAGCCTCCTGAACGGTCGGTCCACATCGGGAAACTCTCCACTGGACATATCTTTGCTGAACATCAACCAGCCGATTAATGCCCTCTGCACCGGACTATTGGATCCCAGTAAGAACAATGATGTTCTTCTGGTGGGCACATCAACTAGCTTACTGGCCTACAATGTGCAGGACAACTCTGAACTGTTTTACAAAGAGGTTGTTTTGGGGTTTTCGCAATAAAATATTATTGTCATACGAGCCCATATGACATGGCAGTGTTTTAGACTTTTCAAATTAAAAACTTTTTGGCCTCTGCATTGTGATTTTTTAGGTTCCCGATGGCGTCAATGCTTTAACTGTTGGATACTTGGGAAAACGCGAAACGCCTTTGGTTATTACGGGTGGAAACTGTACTATTCAAGGTTTCGATTATCAGGGAAACGATCCTTTCTGGACGGTAAATTATTCCCACTTTACAGAAATTTTCTTGTGCATCAGTATTTAATTACTGATTAAGATTTCCGTCTCAGGTTACTGGTGATAATGTAACCACTCTGTGCCTCACTGATTTTAATGTTGATGGGAAACAAGAGGTAAACCCAGTTTTAGTCGTAGACAATCAGAATCATTTGATGAAATGTTTTAATTTCTCAATAATTTCACCCACTAGCTGCTGGTTGGCTCGGAAGATTATGATATCAGAGTTTTTCAAGACGATGAAATCATTGCCGAAACCAGTGAGACAGAGGTCAGGTGTGCCTTCTAATCTGCCTATTTTACCACTTTTCTTTGATTTTTGACCTGTTATTTCAACCCTGACAGGCACTGACAGCGCTTTGTCCCTTACAAGGCAGCAGCTTCGGATATGCCTTAGCTAATGGAACTGTGGGGGCCTATGACAGGCTAAATCGTTGTTGGAGGATCAAGGTAATTTTACTGGTACAACAAACCTTTTTGTGAGAAATACAAACTGCGTGTATTTTATAGTCAAAAAACCAAGTAGTCAGCATAATTGGTTTTGACCTGAATGCAGATGGAGTTCCTGAGTTGATTACTGGATGGAGCAATGGCAAGGTATCAACAGTCTTAAAAAAGTTCATCCGAATGCTCAATCATAAACTGAAAACCCATTTTTTTTTGCACAGATTGATGCTCGAAATGACAAGACTGGCGAAGTGATTTTTAAGGACAACCTTTCGAGTCCAATCGCAGGTATCGTCACAGGCGATTACTGCTTGGATGGAAAAACTGAACTGATATGCTGTTCAACGGATGGGGAAGGTAACAGACTAGTTTGCACATAGCTATCATCGTTATTTGTCGATGTTTAACAAATTACACGATCAATTCCATGGTCTTATTCAGTTAAAGGATACCTGCCTTCAGCAAATGATGGCAACTATAATCACCAGATTGATCTGAACCTGGAGCAAGACACGATTCGAGATCTCATGCAGAAAAAGAGGGTATCCATTCAAATACAAATTTCATAATCTACGTGTAATGCCTTGTAAATTAATCTCCGATTCGGCCCATAGGCTCTTTCCGTTGAGCTCAAGAGTTACGAGGACAACGTAAAACTGACAAAAAGCGGGCAACAGGTTAACCAGTTGCTCCGATCAAGCTCTAAATCAGAGATTGGAGTTATACCGGTTAGAAAAGATACATTACATTAGCTGTTCAAAAATTCCTTATACACGCCAACTAAAAGCTGAAGTATGTTTAGGCAGACACTCAACTTCAAACTGCCCTCACCCTAAACTTGGGTTCGGGAAGTCGGCCACCTCATGTTGAAATGTCTATTTCCACCACAAATGACACCATCATTAGAGCCGTGATGATTTTTGCTGAAGGGATCTTCGACGGGGAGAGTCACGTAGTGCAAGTGTCACAATCTTTTATGCTGCAAATGGTTTTTTTGCAGTAGAAAGCAAATCGATTAATTTTACGTTACTTGATATTCCCATTAAGGCATCCGTCAGAGAACGAACTATCAACCAAAATCCTCGTCCCACTAACCCCTCCCCGTGACATCCCTATCGACTTGCACGTCAAGGTTTTAGTCGGTTACAAAGGAAGGTACGTGTACAAATTCTGCCAATTTTACCTTCTGACAATAGTCTCACGTAACATATGGAATAAAAGCCAGTTTCTGCTAATGAGTGGGAAATCTTGTTTTCAAACTTTTCTTGTATCACTTTTGAATTTCCAGTAATCAATATCATCAGTTTGAGATGACACGACAGCTCCCTAGGTTTTCCATGTATGCCATAAGCCCACAGCCTAAAACTAATCCTGCTGGCTCTGTCACATTTCAAGTGAAAGAAAGAGTGCAAAGGGTTAGTTCCACCCGCCCCTTAGTTATGATCAATACATGTACGAGCTTTCAGTTGTTTTCCGATTACATGCGCAGGTGCTGCTTTGGATAAATCAGAACTTCTTGTTAATGCAAGATCTGGAGTTAAAACAAGGCTCATTAAGGACTAGTTTCATCGCCTTACGTTCGGACAAGCCATTGTTGATCACAATGGAACCGTCTGGGCAGGTAATAAATTTACTTCACTAGTCATAATTGCAAAATGGGCAAACTAGTTTGTCTGACGTTAGGAACTCTGTATTCAGATTACGATTGTAACTGATGATATGGCATTGGCCGGCGAAATTATCCAAGCCATGGCATCTTTCCTCAACTTGGAAGATCTTCAAGTAACTGCAGATTTTCCCGAGGAAATGGAAACCTTGTCAGTCACACTCCAACAGGTTAACTACTAAGTTAAATAAGCGAAACAGAGTACATGCCTGAACTAAAATTAAGTTGTACAATGGCTCATTTGTATTTTTTACCTCTTCAGATTAAAGAATATAATGTGTCGAGACAAAGCCTCATGGCCGAAATGGCCGATAACGCAGCTTTAGTCAGGGCACTGGTCGTCAGAGCCGAAGATTCTCGATTACTTTGTGATATGTGAGCAACCCCACTTTAAACGATTTTCCAAAATAGAGCTGGTACTCAAACGTTTCAACTAAAAACTTACTTCAACAGAAAAAACATGCGACATTGGTATTCTGAATTGTACAACCTGAACCAGGACATGCTAAGCAGCTACAAAATACGCAGCAATAACCACCAGGAGTTACTAGCCAGTTTGAAGCAATTGAATCAGGTTATCCAAAAGGCTGGTCAATTAAGAGGTCAGTGAGGTTTTCCCACCAGTTTTTTTCTGATCTTTCAAATCACTAATTGTCATTTCGTCTACAGTGGGCAAGTCAAAAATGCAACTCATCAATGCGTGCCGTGCAGCCGTTAAAAATAACGATTTCAATGTTCTGCTGAAGATCATCAAGACCGGAGCAGCGTGAATACTTCATGTGATTTTAGAAATGTGGGAGAAATATTAATATACATATAATGTAACATTTATAAAAGATCTATAAATGTCCATTTCAGTTTATTCTTTCAGTGATATTCTTGAGTCTAATTGCTAGTTACATTAAATTGTTTTTCTCATCTAGCTTTAGATTTTGCAATCATAACGAGTCAGCTTGGCCATAGCATTCTTATAATTTCTCTACTTAATGATCGAAAAAGTAATATGGTGAACACGGGATGGCAATTTTATTACAAAATTACAGTTTACGAAAATTAACAAATTCTACTTTTTATTAATTTCATTCGGTAATCTTTATTTTGATCGGGTAAAAAATAAATTTCTGGATTATAGTACAACAGGCTTTATGGGTGGAGTCCACCATCTCATCTCCTATGTGCTAGTTAAAGTTTTGTAAAGTTTTGTTACATGCATTTTTTTGTTAACATCGTCAAATGGAAATCGGTTAAAATCAATTTTTCGAGAAAGTTTTTAACCAGCTCCGCAACACCGCAACTATTACTAACAGTATTAAACTGGCTCCTAAATATCAATTTCATGAGGTCAAGTGCTGGTTGGGCACATGAATACTTCAGCTTATTACAGCTTAAGTATGTTGCTGTATACAAGGTACATGCACATTTTCATTCTAGCAGTTTATCAATAAATGTTACATCATACATCCAGCTAATCGACATTTATCAAGAACAACAATGCTCAATTGTAGAATTATTTGTCAAAATTCTTGCCTTCACAGAAAAACATATGGGAACTAAGGCTCATGTTCTATCAGAGATAACCTATCTGATAAGTTTATCCCTGGTTTTCATGATTATCACATTCGAGAACCACTAAATAGAGGTATAAGGCCACTTTGAATGGAATAGTCCGTAAATTGAAACTGGAATCAGATTAAATTTAAAGAAGTGTCCTTATTGCACGTAACACATCTATACTGTCAAGTATTTTTATAGCCTTTTTCCACTTTTCACAGCCATTTATGTAAATCTATATAATGGGGTGAAGCAGGAGCTGCCTTCAATGCCTCAGTTTAGAAATTGTATACAGATTTGTCAATTTCAACAGTTTTTTTAATAAATTATTTTTTATAACAAACTGTCTACCCCCAAGCTCATTCATATAACCATATGATGGCCCGGAGTAGATGGTTAATAGAAATGCATATCTCTAGACTTCACCTCAGCCTGCTGTACTGCCATTTGTCAGCTGCTCTGGTTATTCGAAAGACAGTTGGTCAGTGAAATAGGCCAATGTAAAAAGAACAGCAGTGCCTGTAATCCAGCCCAGGTTCTGAAGTCCAATTACTTTGACGGCCTCCCAAACCCCATCTTTGCTAGCGTTTTCCACCTCTTCATTCATCTCCGGAATCTTAAAATTTAAAGTTTGAAATATTTTTTTATAGTAAAACAAGCAAGCTTTCCCTAGCAAACCCAGCTAAAAAGCACCAATGCAAATAAAACCACAAAATACGACCACATTAGCAACAAGCATTCCAACACAATACCATGCTACTCAATTCTAATCGTTACCCCAGTCATGTGGTGGGGGTAGGGGAAGTTAATCTACCATACCCTGATCATTAATTACCTACATTGATTGTATGGACAGTGGTTACAAGAATAAGAATGGTTAATATCGTGGTAACTTTCCAGCACTTGCCCGCGGAATGGGATTATGGGCAACCACATAAACAACAATCTGACACAGGAATCTAACCAACATCTCACAAATACATGACATGTGTGTAACACTTGTTCGATCAACAAAAATTTATGGAAGCATATAGCTTTGGATTTTTTATAAATTTGGCACCTTGAATTCCCGCAATGGGATTACTTAAACTAATTAAATAAATAAAAATACTGTAATACTATCACTGTCCTTGCAGGGTGTTACATACAGTACATGTAATGTTTATTTCAATACATTATGATACGAAGTCACTGGTATGACCAGTAATCATGTTGAGAACTATGATAATCAATTGACGTAATTTTGTGAGTAGTTTTAACCACAAACCAAGGGTAAAAACCTTGTGAGTGAGATCAACATAACTTAAAGGGTACCCAATCTGTAAATCCACAATGCAACTGGATTAAACTGGTACAATATAAGAATGACTAAGGATATTGAAAGATGCAATTGGGCTAGTATTGAGGTCAACCCAGTGCTAGCACAATGGTTATTTTCAATATCTCTGACAAAGCCATGCCATGTAAGCTCCCTTAGTTAAGAAAAAAAAAACTAAATAACAGTCCCAAATAGGAATCTGGTGCTTTTCGTATTCAGGAGTGTCTATTTAGCCATGAAACGAGAATGTTATCATCCGTTATCTCACGGTACCAGAACCTCACGGTCTATCCCTTGAACAGATTAGGCAATTTCCCCGATGGAAACAGTAGCGTGGGAACAAATCGAAAGATCAATTAACCATATGATAACAATCACAAGCGAGCCAAAAACATCCAAGTTCACCCATTGCAGCTACCGATTACTAAATGCCAATAAAGCAAAACAAACATGCAAAAGCTAGGTAAACCGGTCTGTACTCACCATGTCGACGAGTGATATGTACAAGAAGACTCCCCCAGCTAAGGCAAATATGTACATGCTGGCTTCCGCTAGTTCCCCGAGCAAAGTCCCGACGATAAGGCCAAGGTAGCAAGTGCAGGCGGATAGGAAGTTGTAGAGCAGGGCTTGCTTGATGGTCATTCCAGAGTTCAACAGAACGGCCAAATCACCTGTTAAGCAAACAACTTTCAGTCTGTGTTCCGGACCAAGCAGGCAACATGTCAAAAATTATGTGTTTAGGAACAACGCAAATATTGCAATGTCTGCCAAAATATTTTGCTGAAATCGCATATATTTGACCTTATTCACTTGTTTTAAAAATTGCACAGTGATGGCATTTACTCGTGTCATTTCATAATACTAGTGTAGTTTATAATTGAGCAACTTTCTTTTAGTACGAAGACTATCAATAAAATTATCTATGGCATATGTTGCAAATACCTAGTTCATGTGGCAATTCCTCGCAAATCACAGCCACAGAGATGCTTATTCCAGTCAATATACTCTGGTTGAAGGCCGCTCCAATTGATAAGCCATCAATGAAGTTATGAAGGCCATCACCAAAAACTATCATCCAAGCAACAGTAGCTATTGCACTATCTTGTCCAGGCTTAAAATCTATGTGATGCTCATGTTTACTTTCTTGTTTGTGCTACAGAGAAAGAAGCATAAAATCAGTTGTCACAATCAACAATAAATGGGAAATAAAATAGAACGTGTTAGTTTCAAATTGCAAGTCATAATTTGTAGAAAATAAAATAATGCCAAACAGGTTTCATGCAAAAAACGTATACGTGAAAACTGGTGTTAAACAGGGACTGATTGTGCATGCTAATTAGTTTTGTGGTTATTTCCCGTATGGATTAAATGTCAAACAAACCCTTAGCTGTTTTTCTTCTCATTATGCCAAGTGAATGGTTGGAGAATACAATTTTCAAGCAGATTATTACTCAATTAGTAGGAATGTTAATCAAACATGGTACCATTTATTTGCCTGCAATACCTTAAACATGAGATAAGTTATGTCAGATGATAACATGCTACCCTGCAAGGTGCTAAAACAAGGCAAATAAAAAACTGGAAAAAACCCATTCATGCCTGAAAATGAAAGAGGACGTTAGTGCGGTTCTGCCAGGTGGTCTAGAACATGCCATAACTTAAGAAGTGGGCAACTAACGACTATGGTATGGTGCTCAAGAGTACAATGATTTATATTTGCTTTATTTAAATCGATGGTTGAGACAGTCAGCTCCTGGAAAGTATCGTCCACCACGCCCGGAGCACAACGCAACACCTCCACAGATAAATGGGGTTTCAACTTTTCTTGGCGTCTGCGCTAAAGAAACAATCACAAACACTCAGATTGAAAGACATAAAAACTTCTGCAATGCCTTAGTTTTCAGATATCCAACTGCCTTGACATCTTTCTGAGGGACGAAGTTATGGTATCAGATCCATTCGATGTAACCTAACCAGATACACTGACAACGAAGTATCGAATGAGAAAAACTTACTTTTTTGTACTCTATAAATATCTTCAGAAATCTTTCCACCATGAAGAAAAGATAAATGCCACACACGATCAACAAGGATGTGAAGAGGTAATCATGGTTGCCTTTCTTATCAAGTAAGCCATACGCCTATCAAAAAATATTCAGTTATTATGCTATAAACATTATAGGAAGAACGTTGAAGTTGGGTTGAAAATCCAGAATGAAATGACTCCGATGGAAATTGTAATCACCTGAGGAATTAGATGAAATGCTGCGCTGCCTAATAAGCTCCCCACAGCTAAGCCGACAAGCACTACCAACAGCATGTGAAACATTTTCTTCTGCATAAGAGGCAGCAGGATAGCGCCGAAAACTGCCGACAGATTGATCGCAGTAACAAAAAGAAAGCCATAACCCCAGACTAAAAAAACAAACACGAAATCAATGAAACTACACTTCAGATCATCACCAGTGAAATGTTCATACAATTAATTCAATTTAACCCAACACACTACTGCCAGCAAGGACATGGATTTGATATGGATGGGCCTGGGCTCTTGAGTCCCCCTTACAAGCAGTGGAGAGCCGGATCGGGGGAAATCTGAAAGTTTTGGGGGGATGCGCTCTAACGAAACGTGAGGAAAGAAATGCATATCAGTTTCTGTAATAAACGACTGATGGAAGGCTTACAGCAAAGCTTATAGGATTGATAAAAAGGCTGTCAGGTAACACTGATAAAGGATAATAACCCCGAGGAAAACAATTCGCAAATGTGAGTGAAAACTTGCACACATGTATCAATTCTTTTGGGGTGAATTTAAAGTGGCGAAAGGAATATTCACTCAGGAAACTAAGTAAATATGGTGAAACTATGTGTACAGAGCAGCCTATCGTACAAAATAACTGAAACTAGCTTTGAGTGGTGGTCCTCTGCAATCCCAATGGTATTGCAATTGCAATGAAACTGCGGAATGAAATGAACTACAGTATTATGAAATAAGGTAGTTTAACAATTTCTTTTTTAACACTATTATTATTTACTTACAGAGATTTTTATAATGCAATTTTATTTTCTTCTACAGCCCAATGACGTTCTTTCAACAATTTTGATTTCACAGCTTTGATATCATATTATTTGTTTTTTAATAAACTACCTTTTTTGTATTTTAGCCATGCAGGAAGTCCAGCCAAGACACTTAAAATCCCCTGATTTTCCCGGATAACTACCTTTTATTTCAAATTTACTATTAATACCTTTTTAAGGTATTTTATGATCTCATTTTCAACACCTGTAAATTTTCAACATTTGTGGTCATGACATGAAAAGCTAGCACAGCTGCAAATTTCTTTGTTTTGAAACCCAAATTTTTTATCCACAAGTTTTCTGGACAAAGATTGCAACTATGAAAAGCAATGTAAGCTTTACATTTACAGGTCACAATTACCATACCGAAAAAAATGCTGAAAAGAAGATTCAGATTTGATAGCAATTATGATTTAGATAAGTGATGACCAAACAAAGTTAGTTATAATCGTGGTGTTTACACAGCCTGCCCTTGTATCAGGGACTTGAATCATAGGTTTAGCGAAAACAAGTTACCAGTTGAGCTCGGTTCTGCTATTCAGATCCATTACGTGAAAATTATATTTTACATTATACTAACCTTCCAATGGCGATGGCTTGCCCGGTGGATCTTGTACCGCCACAGGGACTTCCATAGAGCAATTGCCAACTTCCAGTTGATGCAGCAAAATAGGACAAATTATCCTGAACTTTTCAATGGTGATGCTGTCAATGCTGGCCGCTGGTCCCGTGCTGTTTTCCTCTTGAAGCAGTTCCAAGAGCTCAGCAGTGGAGTAGCACTGGTTTTGAATGAAGGAGGAAAATAAACAACATGAATTGGCAAGGGGAAAACATTTTTAAAAAATATACAAATGCATGAACAAATTACTGCAAGGTCGACTTTCTTTTTCCAGAAAGTATACAGTAGCATAACCAAAACCTCGTCTCACTACCTTATATTTGCCCAATACACCAACTGGCACACTGAACAGAAAATGCTTACCTAACATCATTTCGAGTACGTGAGACACACCGAAACAGGAGGAATTGCACCTGCACATGCGGGTAACAATTCAGAAGGCGCCAAAATCATTAACACTTAACTGCTCCTAATAAAATGAAAGTTCCCCAGGGCGACTATGGTTTGTTGAAAACTTTCAGTGAGTCATTTTCAAATTAAAAAATATGGAGCACACATATTTAATTACCACAACTACATTCATCTAATGCACTTATTTCGCTCGCCTATTTCTCATACATAGCCAATGACAAAAAAGTCAAGGCCAGCAGGATGCTGGCATTTTCCATACACTAAATATTTAACGAAATATGATAAAGAGTTTTAAATCACGTACAAAAAATTCAGCAATTTTAAATTATAAAATACTGTAGGCCTATTGATTATAAAATAAGAACCAATTTATGGACAAAAGTTCTTACTTTAGGCATTTTAAGCTTGTTTGGGGGTCACACAGTGACAAAAAGGCATCGACCATAGTGAGCACAGTTGGAATTTTCTTTCATAAAATCCAAAAAATAATGATTTGTCAACATTTTAATAATTCCTGCAATATTCAGGAATGCTTATTCCTTGATAAATAACTTTCAAACTCATAAGAGAAGCTAACGTCACAGAAAACCTGCCAGGTTTCTTTAAAAGGTAGATTAAATATTTATTTATCTTGCAGTTTTAAACTAAATAGCAGCAATATCACAATGCAAAGGCTATAATAACAGAACTTTACACACTAATAAAAGATTAGATTGCAAACATTTTAGGTCACCACAGTAGCTAATATTTTAACATCCTTGCAAAGTTGGAAATGACAGGTACATGTACATGCAGCTTCCTACACCAAACAATGAGAACAGATTGAGGACATTAGTTTCTCTATTATATGAAGGGCGCCAAACCCAAAACGTTGTTTGTGTTATTAACTTACACAGTCACCTACATGTACAACGTTATGGCTTGGCACCTTCCATATTATACAGTAAACCCATGATCTATTTCAATATTTGGCCATGATCATAAATTATCCAATTGGAAAACTAATCTGAATAAAAATTTAAATTACATCTTTCATCCAACATTTTTTTTTAAATAAATGAATAAAAATTACACAAGCTTGTCTAAAGGGAAAATGTAAGGATATACTGCATGCACTACAGACTATGCCCTGCTCCAAAAGTGCAGAAAATATTTCAACCCTACTTGTCTAGTATATTGCCCTGAAATGTCACCAGTAATAATCTAAAATAACATAAAAATAGGGATTTTTTGGTAGACATCAGAGGAAATACACTGCTCGTATTACTACATATTGAAATGTATTTGCATTTGTAACTGTGGCGCAAGTGAAATACGCCTGGATAGCTTGAGCTTCGTTACCTTTCGAGATACTTCTGAGTTGGAACTATTACACAGCTCAGAATGATTGGAGTGCGATTCCGGAATGTCTAAGCAGTCAGACATCAACGAAATCTCCTCTGAAAAGGCTGCTGCAGAGTGGTTGAAATGCCGACTTAGATGATTCAAATGGTCAACATAGATTATGAATTCGCTAGGGGAAAATGTCCCGTTTTCTCCTCCATGGCTGGTAATAATTTCTCGCGCAAAAGTTTCCGAAATGGCAGTAAGTTGGTCATCCCGAAACGCGAGGTAAGCAGGCTGAGGCTTGACCAGGCACAAGAACAGAACACAGAGAGCATAGCGTATGGTCATCATGTTTCACAGTTTGAGTCAAGTGCATCAACAATTTCAACACTATGATATGGTTTAGGCTGCACACGCGGTTCCTCCGGCTAATGTATAACCCAAGTTGATCGATGTGGTTGAACAATGATAAGGGCATCGCTGAATGAGTTTTATTGGGCTGCGCAAGGTACTTTTAAGTAATCCAACCAAGGCACAGTGAGCGTGTGCAGTTGGAAGTGCGTGTCAATGAATCTTATCTATACAGGCCTACACCAATTGCAAAATGTTAAGGTGTGCTGCCATCTATTGAGATGACAATAAGCACATCCTTCATAACCTTATCACTTTACATAAAGGTCACAGCATTCCCTCGTATTCAGGAACTCACACATGCAGTCACACTCATGTTTTTATGAAATGAGGCCCAGGCCAATAATTGTGTAGTTTGCCAATATGTTTGCAACATGCAAGGTCAGTCTCTTAATGCTTGGCCAAGATCTGGAAACAGCTATATATAATAGGGGGCTCTCTCAATTGGCTCATCTAATAACACCATGTTGAATTCACCACAATTGAGGATTAATTATTGATTTGCTAGCTGATCAACTCATCCTTACTCATGAATGTATAATATACACTATTGCAGTCTACCGCTGACGCAATTGCAAGCACCGGCGCATATTTCCAACCCCAAAGAATTTGTTGAGAATGTTGTCAATCTTTACAGGAATTTCTAAGAAGAATGGCTTGCGTATTTATGCAAATTACCATGTGTGTTATACAACTCTGGAATGCACCCTGATACACTTAGTTCTAGGCGATCTTACCACGTCCAGTATTAGAAATTTGAGTGATTAAATGGACTTACCCGCTAGTCACGTTGTACTACTGTGTAAACGTTTGCACGAACAAAAACTAGATATTTTCGTCTTCGTTTGAGCATTTTTGACTAATCAATTAGGGCGCCATTTTGGAACAACACCGATTATAGTTATGAATTGAGGCGCCGTTTTATTTACATAAAAACGATCGTTGCGTTGGATTTGTTTCTAATAGCAGCTCAAATATGACATGCCAACAATTAATTTTATAAAACCAGTACTGTTTTTACGATCTCTACGGCTTCAAGCTCCGGCAACAACTAACCCACCACGAGAAAGTACCATGTGTTTACTAAACATTCATTTTTTGTTAGCGTTGCATCATGGGTAAATACTAGGTTTCAGGTAACCCATAATGCACCGCGACCAAAAAAATTTCTAGATTTCTCACGATGTTTACGACTTTGTGAACGAAAATTTTATCAATTCGTGTAAAATTATCAGGTAAAAGATCCTTACTATGCATCGCTAAGGTGCAATTTAAGGTTAATTGCTTTGGAATGCGCTAAACATCAATCACAATGTTCAGTAGTGTAAGTAAACATTTATATCTATGCATTCATTCATTTTGCTGTCTAATGTTGATCCGTTTACATGCAAATTGCCACACTTAGAACCGCAACACATTACTTCACAATAATGATTTTCAATAATAATTACGAACAAAAACTGCGTATTTTTAATATAAATGATTTGCATTCACGAGCAGTGTTTTTTCATCTTGGATTCGTTTTTAGGGGCGCCTATATACCCTACATGTTACATGCATTGTATATCATAGCTACAGTACATGTACATGTATACAATTGTACACCTGTATTACAATTGGCCCTAAAGAGTCGTATGGTTATAATTATAAATTGATAGAATGATGACATTTATTATAAAATAACTTGTGCTATTTGTCATCATGCAGGCTTGGGCAAAACCCCTTTTGACAGCTTTTGACATGTATAAATGTGGGGCCTAATGTACTAATTATCTGTTCAATGGCAGATTGGGCGTGGTGGGCCAGCCGGTGTGTCTCCTTTGACCATGGGAGTCCACTCGGCACCTCAAAAGCGCAAGGAGATCTACAAATACGAAGCACCGTGGACAGTATATAGCATGAATTGGAGTGTTCGGCCAGACAAGCGGTTTCGCTTGGCCCTTGGCAGTTTCGTGGAGGAGTACAATAACAAAGTTAGCAGCATTTAGCTTAACCTTACACAACTAAGCTTGAACGTGCATCTAACCAATGTTTATTCCCCTATAGGTCCAAATTGTATCGTTGGACGAGGACACGTCTGAATTTGCGGCCAAAAGCACCTTCGATCATCCTTATCCCACCACCAAAATCATGTGGATCCCTGATAGCGTATGAATGCTTTACTTGGTGTTTCCATGCCAATTTTCATTCGTCTTAACCATATGTCGATGGTATTACAGAAAGGGGTGTATCCTGACCTTTTGGCTACCAGCGGAGACTACCTGCGAGTTTGGCGGGCAGGCGATGCAGAAACCCGACTCGAATGCTTGTTAAACAACGTAATGCGCACGATTCGATCGCTTGAATTTATTATTACAGTTAAACCCTTTGTGCTTATGAGGTTTTTATGTTGTAGAATAAAAACTCTGATTTCTGCGCGCCACTGACTTCTTTTGATTGGAATGAAGTTGATCCGAACATACTCGGTAAACGAATCTTGCTCGATATTTAATAAAGTTCCTAAAGAAAATCTCCTAACCTTTTGGCTAATCTCAATAATTTTTTTTCTTCCGAAAAATAAAGGTTCCAGTAGCATTGACACAACCTGCACAATTTGGGGCCTGGAAGTAAGTTGGACTAACTTTAAAAGTCTAATAGACTTTACGAAATTAACGGCAAATCTTATTTAGACAGGACAAGTTCTTGGGAGAGTAAACGTGGTATCTGGTCACGTGAAAACGCAACTAATTGCTCACGATAAAGAAGTGTACGATATCGCCTTCAGTCGAGCTGGTGGGGGACGTGACATGTTTGCCAGTGTTGGTAAGTGGTTGCATATCAGTTACTTTTAAGTCGAGGGTAACAAGAATTAAGTTGCATTACTTACTGTTGAGTGGATTTTCCTAAACATTTCTAGGCGCTGATGGCTCTGTGCGCATGTTCGATCTTCGCCACTTGGAGCATTCGACAATCATTTATGAAGATCCTCAACATCATCCGCTTCTTCGACTGGCTTGGAACAAGCAGGATCCCAATTACTTGGCCACCATGGCTATGGATGCTAGCGAGGTCAGCTTAGATGTAAATGGATGAGATTTTGGATGTTCTGAAAAGCACTAAAACCAATCATTTCAAAACAGGTGATCATCTTGGATGTGAGGGTGCCGTGCACGCCAGTAGCAAGATTAAACAACCATCGGGCTTGTGTCAATGGAATTGCCTGGGCGCCACATTCCTCTTGCCACATTTGCACCGCGGGTAAGAATTGTGCCATACAAGTGTGGAAATGAATGCACCAACCACGTCTCATAACTTGCCGTTAATATCTCCCAAACAGCTGACGATCACCAGGCGCTCATATGGGACATCCAGCAAATGCCTCGTGCTATTGAGGATCCCATCCTTGCTTACACGGCCGAAGGGGAAATCAACCAAATTCAGTGGGCCTGCACGCAGCCAGACTGGATTGCTATTTGCTACAATAACTGTTTGGAGATACTGAGGGTGTGACTAACAGCCTGGCGGGCAGGGTGGTGAAAAAAATTAAGGATAAAAACAGTAAACCAACTTAAAAATCTTTTTATGGCGGGGCTGAAACTGCGACAAATTTTCAAAAAATGAACCATTGACATTTATGGTGTTATAGTATATCACTCCCTGCTTTGCTGAAAAGGCTACGCATCAGATGACGGAAGTTAATGAGAGCAAAACTGCATTCTCATTGGATTTTATCACACTTATACTAAGTGGAATTTTTGAATATTTTGATGGAATTGAGATATCTATCGCAAAGGGGGACTGCAGTCGTTCACGGATGTAATCGTGTATTTAGATCGTGAATTATTTCCAACGAGAGACAAATTATTCTTTTACCTTAGTTTGAGTTTGTATTCCTGGATGTCTCTTTTCTTATTTTTTAGTCTGCATTGTAACCCCCTATAATTTGGCATGTGTGGTTTTATGTCAAACTTGTTGCCATTTCATGACTTAATCTTCAGATGGTGACACATTTTGTTTTTTATTGAATTTGTAAAATAATCCAATACTTTATTACCCAAGCATGCACTTTCAGTGAATATTGTTGAATTTAAACCTAAACGTCCTTATGTTAAATAAAACTGGGGACAGTTAATTCACACTTCAATAGAAACAAAATCCTGATTGAAAATGCACATTTTGGAATAGCCACATCATAAATCTGGCTAATCCAATTATTTATCGTCCTAGTAAGTGTTAGTGTTAGAAAAAGTGAATAACCATTTTTATCTGTGTTCTGTTTTGTCTTGAATATTTATAACCCCAAAAGGTGACATGTATTTTTTTTACATGCAGACTTTTAAGTACGTTGAGGCATGTTGCATCTTGAGTTTCATAAACCTGACAATGTAACTTTCAGCTTTATGAGACAGACTAGGCCCATAGGTTCTCCCACCCCATAATGCAACCTGCCTTATCCTGCTTGTAAACATAGTGCATGGAGATCTTGTTTTCAGATTTATAGATCTGAAAATTCTGTTTGGTAAATACGATTTATTTCAAAAATTTGGATGTGGTGTGATTTTTAAATGCACGGGCACTGCCACATGGCATTCCCTCGTGCACAAGCATTGAGTTTCAATGTGGCTTTAGACATTTTTTTGTAATAAAATTGTGACATGTATTCTAAATAAACTCGTGGCTAGCCATTTATAGGCGGCAAGATATTATGCTAGTTTGTCTTGAGAATATGTTTCTAGAACTAAGAACTAAGTTGTGAACATGGCAACATGGATAAACTACAGTATTTGAAAACTTGCAAATTAAATCTACAAGTACATGTACATGTACATCAATGAGTGGAAAATATTAGCCAGCGAATAAAGTCAACATTAAAATTTTTATTTTAATGTAGCTATTTTCATCCACAAAACTCAGTGTTAACATGTTTTAAAAAATCCCCTCTTCCATAATCATGAGCACCATGCAATTCAATTTAGATTGACCAGGGTATCATAAGAGTCAATCCGTTAGCAGTCTAATAAGCTTATTACCTTTTTCACGAAGCTCAGTTTGTGAATCCTTCGTTATTTGATTGGTGACATTTCGCATTTCCTCCATTTGCAGGATGGTGAATAATCCAAGTTTGTCATTTGCTGAAACAGGAAAACTTGTTAATTCAACGTCTTTATAAAGAAATCGCTTCTCAATTCGGCCAATCACCTTTAAGCTTGGAGGCAATCTTGTAGAAAATGTCGAAAATTTCAATGCGCACTGCACTTGATTTAACATTCACTGAGGAAAAAAATTGAAAAGGTTATCAGCTACGCGCACATTCCATTCATTACGTTTCAATCATACGAAGGCCAAGGTCATAAGCAGACCAATCACCTGTTGCCAAGGGCACCAGAGGTATGACCTCAGCTGACACATTCTCAGAATACCTCAACAGATATAATTATGCAAAATACTGTTCTTTAAACTAAATTTGTGTTACGACGAATTTTGCAGCAGAACGAAAAAGTATAAAAGCTTGGTGGAACCCACCAATAACAAAAGAGTAATATTTACCTGCAGAAGTACAAAGGCGTGGAACAATTTTGGAAATAACAGCCTGCAATTTCGCATCACTATCTATTGAATCAATAGCTTGAAATAAATATAACCTAAATATAAAAATGAAATACAGATTAAGCTGTGAACAAAAATCAATATTTTTATGCATACATGTAAGTAAAAACACACCTATCAGTGAAGTGATTCAATGCTTTCAAGATGGAAATTTGTACTTTCAAAACGTGTGCATTGTACGCAGAGCAAAGAAATTCCGAAAATTCAAGAAAAAATCGCTCTGTAAAGCATCGAAGAAATACAGAATCAGCATATTTTCATTGTTTATTGACATGTTTAGTAAAACTATGATTAAGAGATAACATACCTTGAGTTTCGACGTTATCTGGCCACGATTTACCTATGGCTTCGAATACGGTTTCTTGCAGTTCGATAGCAGGCGGCGAAACTCTTTTGGATTTCTCATCATCATCACTGTCCTGATTGTCACGATTATTCTTTAAATCAAAGAACAATATGAGGAATAAACCAACATAATTTACAACCTTTAAACCTTGCCGACTTACATCTCTTATTACAGCTTGAACGAGCTGGAACATTTGACCGAACTCGTCTTCCTTGTACGCATATATGATATTAGCCGTGCATTTGAATGCTACTGTTTTGTATAAAAGATTTTCTTTGGCACATTCCTTGAGCATGATAGCAACAACCTAATAAAAACGTAATTGCATTAAGAATATTGCCATGAATTCGTGTCATAAATTGGCCCATGATTTAGAGGCGTGTGTTGACAAAACAATAATGTTAAAAAACTTTTGTGTTTTACTGAGATTCACCCACCTCTTTTACTTTTATGGAATTGCCATCTTCAGTGTTCAGGATTGCATCCCTGCAATAAAAATTCCATTCAGAACAAAATACAAATCATTGACTTGTTTAAAATCGATATATCCTCATATTTTCCGTACTTAAAATTAACACAAATGTCGGCAACAGCCCGTAACAGATTTTCCTTGCCATCCCACGTGCGCCCAGACAATCCATCAACAACAGTGTTCAGAAGTATTCCCAGATGCGGGAAATTTAACGAAGACTGCAACTTAGTGGCCACTGTGCTAATAGTGGCTGCCCCTTGTGCCTTCATATTCCAAGAAGGTGACTGCAACGCAATCTGGACAAGTTCTACAATTTCGGTGAGGTAGAGGCGAATAGCAGCTTCAGAACCTAAACAGTACATTAAATTTTCTTTTTAAAGTTCATAATCGCAAAAAAATTCTTCCTAATGTTCATTTTTGCATTCAGCTAACCGGCAGTCAGATCTGTCCAGATTTCCTCCCATATTTCATTTCTTTTCTGATCCATAATATCAGCATCTATAAGTAAAAATACAAAAAAGATTGACGACAATATAAGTTTTGCGAGCAAAAATCTTCATTTAAATTTGCACAGCATTAATTTATATAAAACATACATACCCAATTGCTTAGGAGCGTGCATGGCGAGGAAGGCTAGAGGCAATGCTTGGGTCGCATGCTGTTTCAGAATATCTGGACTTTGCTTTGCCATGGCATGTAACACTTGCCCACAAGTCAATTGAGCTGCGGCTTCTAATCCAAATATATACATGTATATATATAAAACACATTTTGTCATCTCGTTTCAACACAGATTGCCAGAACAAACATACCGTCCTTGGCAATGTATGACGTTTTCAAGCGTTCAATCAACTTTTCTACACTTGAATCCTTAGCGGCCTACATTGAAAAATAAAATTACATAAAGCTGGCAAATGAAGATCATCATATTTCTGACATACCTTGACAAGACGACCTATGGCCTGGGCATACGATCTGCGTACCGCACCGCTTCGATCATTCAATCCAAAGAGAAGAGCTGCTAGAAGTTTCCCTACAAATGGATAATCATGGAATGAGTGCGTGCGGATTACAACAAACGAGCAAGCACACTAGAAGAAAAACCAAATTTTACCTGTATGTGGTTGCAAAGTATCAACCGGACAATGATGCGTCAATGAGGTAATAAAATGAGCACAACCAGCCTACAAAGTAAATATAGAAGGCAAAAATGTATAAGTTAAACATTATGTGTTATGAAATCAAATAGTGCTACAGAAAAAAGAGTTAGACCTTCGTGCCAAGTCCAACAGAGTTCTTAATCAAGTCTATCAGCCTTGGAACAAGCTCAGTAAGAACTTCTGCATCAATGAAAGGCAAGCACTGCAACAATTACAAATTTTATAAAACAATTCTGTCAGTATCCCAAACTGCAATTAATTTGAAAAAGATTTTCTGAACGAATTCAGATTTAAACAAACTGCAAACCTGATTAATGGTATCCATCATGGGCGATGATTTGGCAGCCGAGATACGTGCACTATCCAACTTTTCCTGAGTATTCTGCTGATTTCCAAGCCTTACACTGAGGTAGTTCAACTCCTGTTGTTCCAATGCACTAAGAGATTCAAGCAGTGAGACCGCCAACAGCGGTATGTGAGGTTTCAGAAGACTGCCTGCACCCTTGCCAATTTTTGAAAGTGTAGCTAAACTGAAAAAAATGAGAGAAAACTTTATTTGAATATCGATCATTAAAGGTTGGAAGACAAAAATTAATCAAGGTACCTTATCATTCGAACTTCGATTACAGGGCTCATGAGACCAGACTTCAACAAAACTGGTAATATGGATGAGATAGCAACCTGACCCAATGGACCTGCACTAGTATCACACAATCGTATTGTGACCTTGGAAAGAAATATAATTATTATACGTGAAATGATTCTTGAAGGTATCAAGGAAAAACAACAAGCTTTAAATTATTTACCTTGCTTAAAGCTTTCAACGAGTTTTCTGCAGCGAGCCTTACTGACTCCTATATATCCATTTAAATAAAAAACAATATAAAAATACCTTCGTATTATGACACTCGGGGCAACATCAAAAGTTTAGCGGGATAAAGACCTTTATGTCATCCCTGACTCGGAAGCAAATTTCCCATAAACCCGGAAGGTCATTCACAATGTCATCTAACTGACGGCCTCGCAAAAGATCTGCTAAAGCTAAACAACTGTTAAAAATGTATGGTATTAATGCATTACCAATTTCACATAAGAAAATATATAGTAAGCTATGCTTTTAATGTGGACCTGGATTCACGAGTACGCCACATGTTGTTGGTTAGATTGATTTTTAAATCTGCTAAAATTTCCTTCACGTGCTTATCTACCTAAAATGTTTGAATTAAAAAGCATTATAAACAAATGAGCCATTATATAGAGGTAATACAACAAACAAATTTCTCATACCATTTTCTGTGAATCTGGTACGATAGCCTGCCAAATGCTGGACATAGACTGCTGAATTTTGACATTGGGGTCAAACTGATACCGGTATAACTTGGGTATAATCTTCGGAAGGTATGGCTGCAACTGTTCCCCAGCTTTAGTTGCGATGGTGCCAAACCCAAAGGCTGCACCCTGAAACATTTCAAAACATAACACGATTAACGTTAACAGATGATTATAACACGTCTAAAAATTGAAAAAAAATCATCACCTTTTTGGAATTCCAAATTGCATTATGGTTGGCAAGATGCATAAACTTGTATACTAAATCTGGTTGATTTAAATCGGAAGCCAGTGAGCAAAGTTCTTTATACGTTGAAAGTCCACCCCTACACCACATTGGTTTAGATAGAGAAAAATTGAATTTCGTTAATACAACATTATTATCTGCAAATTTCCCTGTTTCAAATTAATCATCACACCCATGTGGAGCTGTTCCTAAAGCACCTTCCTCAAATATCTTGCTGTCTTCAGTTAGCTGTTGGACTGGCCTGTGTAAAAGACATCCTTAGATTTTCATTTCAAATTACACCCTACGGTCAAAAGCTAAGAATTAAAAAAGTAACACACCGACGACCAACCATAAGCGCATCAACAAGAACAGAAACAAGTTTGCTTTTCTGATCCTCTTCACTACATTCATAAATCAGCCCCAATCCTTTTGAAGCCAAATCCTGAGTGATTTCTATGCGACAAAAATAAGCAGATGATCAAAACAAGTGTTCAGCCCAGTCATTCCGCTTATGAGCCATGATACACACCATTGGATTCGGACAACAGATTAATGAAAACATTTTGCAAGGTTTCCAAATGTTTCTTGATGGCGTCATGTTTGATACATTGTTTTAACAAGGATAGCAGCCAGACACAAGCAGCCTTAAAAATAAAATTGTGGGCATTACTGCATAGTAACTGTCAGGATAAAAATAGGCAGGTAACGCTTCCACACCTGTCGTTTATGAGGATTTGGACTGGCCACATATTTGCTAAAAATCTCTTCAAGAAGCCAAGACAGTCCCTGATTTTCATTGGAATCAACCACTTTTTCCTAAAAATAAAATAAAGATTTAGTGGACAATTATTTCTGCAAGTTAAGTTCTTTGGCAAACTTCTTTTCTAAATTATTTTACCTTAAATTCCTCTTCAGAAACTGTCCAAAAATCTCTGGCAGCTGGTGAAGCACTGCCCAAAGCAGTCCAAGCTAACGCCTCTCCAATCGTGAAATGCAAATCGACATCTTTCACCTAAGATAAATGGAAGTAGTCGGAATAAACAGATGTGTAAAAGTTGACTGATTCGTTACAAAAAAAAAAAAGATACCTCTCCAGCGCATTCCAAAAAATTCTCCATCACAATTCTTTGATGGGGAAACTTATCATCACCCACGCATAAATAGCTAGCAGCTAAAGCGGCCTTCTCCTGAATCTAGAATTCATAAAATTGTAATAAATAATCTTGATCGGCGATGCAAAGTAGTCGTCGTGAGGGATGGAACTTACTTTCGCAGCATATTTTGAAGACTTGACGATGTCAGTTAACCGATTTACTACATAAAGCTTGGAAGAAGATTTGTTATCAGCTACTTCGTTGGGTATAGGGAGGATACCATTGCGCCCTATTTCACCCAGGGCAGTACATGCTGCCGTTAGGAGAGGCAGCTGAGAATTATCTAAAAATCCAACTGAAATGCAAATTCAATGAAGTGGAATTAGATTACACTTTAAAAGGAGTGATTATACAATTATAGAATGGTACCGATGGCTTGAACAGCTTCTGCAGCACCAGGGATCACTCCTAAAACTCCCTTTCCCAGAAGCATCGATTTACGTCCAAGTGCATATCCCATGGCTGAAATTGCACCATGTTGTAGTTCTGGTGCCTAGAAAATGAAACTGATGAAAACATTGCTAATTTTACTGCTTATACCATAAAAAATACAAATGAATTAGGCTTACTTTATCCTTAAAATATTTAGATAGTTCTTCGATAGCTAGTGTAAAACGTTCTTGATCTAAGCAGTGACTTATGGCAATGCCATACAATTGACTAGCATTCAATCGCATATCTTCTTTGCTTGAAAACATGAAATTCTGCAATAACACCATTACAATTAACTCTATTAAATCTGCACAAGCACTACTTAGAAGAAAAAAGACATTCGTGACATCAAAAGCTTTGCTCGCCTTAATCCAGTCCAACTGGGTAATGAAAAAAGGAGTCAATATTTCAGGGGCCACTGCCACAATTTCCAAAAGATAGTACATCGTCGCCGAACCTTTTACGGAATAATTAAGCAAGACACGATTTGCAGATAGCAAATATATGTGAAAATATGATGTAAAAACTGTACTAACCACTTATAACAGTTAAAAATTGTTTTATAAAGTTAATGTAAAGCTGGACAGCTCCTTTCTCATTGGGAAATGCGTTCAGCAAACTTCGCACATACTTGGAGATCATAGGAGCTTGCTCTTGGATTTGCTGAGAGAACTCCAAGCTCGGCTTCAACCCAGCACTATGTGCTAAACACAGTCTCATGTATGTCAACATCTAGGTATATTGTAATGCAATTTGTCAGCACACTTTTAAATGAAATTGGAATATTAGAGTATGAAATTTGTTCATAATATTTTGCATGTAATTTGAAGTGGGCAAGCCATTTCAAGAGATCTTAAGTTTAATTATATTGAATTAAAAATATAATTACCTCTGTGCAAGTGGCTGGATTAAAGGGTAAGCTGTGTGTTCCGACAACATATTTGTGTCGGGACTTCAAGCGTTCCTTAGCCTTTTCATCTATAAATTTGACGAGATCAGGAAAAGGTGGGAACGTAGCTTCAGTAGACTGCTTATCATTTGAAGACCTTCCTTTGGTTGGCACAGTGTGCAATGCTTTAGCAGCTTCGGCATACACTTCTTCTTTCCTTAAATTACAAACAAATCATTAATCATGTACGAAAATCACCACGGGTACTAACCAATAATGTTGTCTAAACTAATTTCCTTTGCTTCCACCATCAAGTATCTTAGATTGTGGTGTAAACATTATAATGTGAAATACACGACATTACTGTACTACTGACAACAACAATCATATTATGCATATACATTTGGAATATCAAGGAACAACATCAAGCTTCAACTTTACAAAGCTCAGATATAGTGACAAAACCAAACTAACATGTCTCCAGCAGCCAATAATAACAGGTATCGTGATGGAATGTGATCTGAAGGAAAAACCGTTGTGGCATATTGAACTGCCAGAAGTCTGACTTGGGGCTCTGGCTGCAACGAAAAATTTTAATGTAATCAATGGCATTCAAAACAATTATCACTTTAACAAACCAGTTTACCTTTTCCATGCTTGCTGTCAGCATTGCTTCCAACATGTTCAGATTGGTAGAATTCAGATTTCGAAATGCGCTGCTCATGATCAACAGTGCTTCTTGAATGGCCAGCCTTGTGTCTTGGTCTTCTAGAGACATGGCATCGAAAAATGTTTGCAGCAGGGATAAATCCTTCGTCACGAGGTCAGGGAGCTTGCTGCCAAGTTTTCCAACAGCAACATAAGCTAGGCTTCGTAACTTTGCATCCTAGGAAATATGCAGCAAAATGAATGGTATTGCACACTCAACAAATTAGCAAGAATGAAATGCTTACCTCTTTGGCTTCTGCAATTAACTTAACCATTCCTGATAACAAAACCGGTGCAAATGGAGTAAGCTTAGCTTCATTGCAACTAAAAATGTTTTAACATTTTATTAAAAACTTCGAAAAATATATCAATAAAACAATCTCATAAATGATCATTTCACCTACTTCAGACATATATGGTGAACAAACTGCACTGCCAACATTTTCAATTTGGGATTTGTGTTAACACCATACAAACAATCAAATGCCATCTGACAAAAATAATACAGTTCAAGTAAATAAATTTGCAAATGGCAAACTGGAGTTCTGCCGTATGCAATTCTCAAAATGATTAATACTCCTATGGCTCAGGCTAAGCTGTACAGCTGTTATGTTTAAAACGTTAGTTACAGATAACTGTACCATTACAAACCAAAATAAAACACACAGACTAACTTGAATGGAAGCTGGAAAATGCACAGCCGCTTCTCTGGACTTGAGCAGGTAGGGTAAAATTTTGAGCCTGATACGGGTGTTTGCTGGAGTCCGTATCGCATCTGGCTTGGCAGGTGGTTGCTAAGATAACAAACAATATTTTAATTTTGCTCGTCATAACTGCCAAATGTGGATAATACTTACTTTATTTTTCAATGCTTTAGTTCCCAAAAATATAGCATACAGTTTGGATATGACTGCAACATTGTTTATATTGATAGCACTGTAAATATATTTTACAGTTAGTGCGACGAACATTTTATATGCAGGGAAAAATATATTGGATACATAAAAGTTGCAGGTAGTTTACCCTGCTATGCGCTTGAGCTCCATGTCAGCAGCATTGACTACACTGAATGAAGATAAATTATATTTATAAAAAATTTATTCGAAAGGATAAATGAAACAGACAATCCATAAAAAATATGATCTTACCTGTGCCTTGTATCAGAAGATGCTATTATTAGTGGCACAATAACATCCTCATCAGGCAAGAAACCACCACCGAGGAATTTGGCAATGCCCAATTTAGTCTATAATTGAAAAGAAAAGCTTGACCAGCCTTATTTTTCAAGGTGAAAATGCAACGGCAATCATTGCTTAAAGACTGTCACCTGTTCCAATTCTTCAGGAGTAAAGGGATTTTCCCCAATAATTCGTTTGTAGGCACTTTCACTTAGACCAGAAGGGGCTGATGAAACAATCGCTTGGCCTGCCCCACTCGGACTAGCATCCACAGTTACCGACACCTGTACGGAAGGCTGTTTAGGCGCTGCAACACCTAAACTGCTGCAAAGCGTCAATTGATAAAAGGTTTCTTTCGTGAGAAGGATCAAACTTTCGTGATCTAATTTAGTACAAGGTGAGGATAAACAGGTTGCACCTCTTTAATGCTTTATGAAAATTCAAGCAGCGAAAAACCATTTTACAACAATTGAAGTTGTATAACATAATTACCCATATGGCAACAGCAGAATATCCAGCATCAAATCCAACAATAACTTGGTGATCGATGGCCTTTCATGGAGGCCAAACATGTCCTTGCATTTCTGAGAATCCAAAGGGATCGTAACATGGGCAAAAACAGGCATCAGCATTAAGAGTAGGCTACATCACAAAACAAGAAGACGTCATTCGATTAAAATACTAATAAAATGAATGACTAACCAAGCGTTCAATTAAGACCTTCACCTTTCTTGATGTGATTGCGGTTTTCCTTCAATGCTACTTAACACGCAAGGAATAAGTGAGGCTTGCTTCACTGGTTCGAGCCGCGGAAAACCCATTTTGATATAGATAATTGTAAAATTCTTTTGGGAGAAAAATGAGCAAGAATTAAAAACGGATTAAAAGTGCGCCAAAATACTTCACGCACTGGCATTACTACCGTAACAAACGATGTTGCTGCAGGATCTCCATATTGCAGAAGAAGAGCTTCTACAGGAAGCTGGATCTTTGGTCGGCATTTGATTCTCTTGTTAACATGTACCAAAAGTTCCATTACCTATTCAGTAAAAAATCAAGGGGAAACTTCAATTTTAAGCCAGAACCTACACTGTCTACTTTAATAGTATTATCATTTCCATAGCAACTCTACCAACATTATGTTCAGTTGGTACATCTCCAAACATTACCTTTTTGCGAACACCTTCTTGTTGGCTGGATAATTTCAGCAAGACTGGCAGAAGAAACTTAGATACAGCATTCTGTAGCTGCTCATCTGTTTCTGCAGATCCAATTCTCAAAAAAACTCGCTCAAGAAGCGCTGTAAATGAGCAATTTGGAATGTTCGTTACATTGGCTATAGAAGCTAGACATTGTGACAGCTAGGCAAGCAATACATGATGTAGGCCTACAGCTTGTACCGTGTTGATCTCACGACACAATTTTATATCGAGAAACAAGGACATGCTCAAAATGAATACCAGAATAAGCAACTCAATTCTTGCAGACATTGCCAAAGAAAATACCATGGCCATTGCGCAATTTGTCTCACATTCGACTCGATTCAATTGAGCTCAGGCAGGACCTTACTAATCCAACGTTGGCTGTAGGTGGATTATTGTTGTTGTTATTATTATTATTTTTAAAAACATTGCGAACAAGTACTTACTTAGCTCATCCGCTGCTGCCATGATGAGTTGCACGAAACGTGCTTGCGGCAACTGGCTGGCAGGCTACCGGAAGTTGGACATTCGTGTCGCCTGATGACGTCATCGTAGTTTGACAACTGTTAGTTCGGCCGCCAATTTCAACTAAAATTTACCGTTGAATGTTCCCTTCGAAAATGTTTGCCTACATGTATATGTACATGTAATTGGTGGTGTACATGTAATTGGTGGTGCAGCACCATATGAATGGAAAGTGAAAAAAATTACTGTCGTTGGCAAACTTAGAAGTTCTGGAATAATTATACAGGTGGTGTACATGTAATTGGTGGTGTACATGTTCTTGGGAGAACTATTTCGAAACACAATTAAATTAACATTCAATTGATGCGAATGGAATGTTCTGGAATCTGGCCTTGGTGTGTAATAATTGCAGGAGAATCAATTTCAGCGTACAGTGTTGTATTTGACGAAATACCTTCAGGAAAAAACAAATAAATTGCAATTGTATTGCAATTGCAATGTGATGAAATTCGTTCTCGCATCAATTTCACCATGTTGAAATTGTTCAACTGCAATTAACTTAAATATCTCTGCTTATTACACACCAGGGCCAGATTCCAGAAGTTGACATTGAGAAAAAAAGAAGAAATGCTAGGGCGAAAAATTCTAGAATGTCAACACAAACTTTTAATTTAACAAATTAATACAAACGCAAAATTGATTTCTCGCCATGTAAATTATTCGTCCACCGTTGCCTTTGATGATTCCTAAAGTCGTGAAAGCAGTTTATTAATAAAAAATTAAAGATGATTTCGAATTTCTCTCATCTTTATTTAATTTTTTATTAATGACTGTTTGCATTGAAAAGTTTTCAGGTAATTCGGAGAATGAAAATTTAGTAGCACTATAATTTACACGTACACTGTACATGTACATGTTCATGTATGTAAATTGCAATATTCCGTCTATACAATGTACGAGCATATCTGGGAGACCAGGGAGCCGAATTTCGCTAATTCTGGTGTCACAATATCTAACAACATTTTTTACACTCATAATTCAATTTTTATTTTATTTTTTTTTCGATCCATTTCAAGCGTTCGCATCACCAGTGGAATACGATATTTTTAATATCACTTTCATGACACTAAAAAACACTGATCACAGATTAAAAGCTGTATTACACACAGAAATATGGCACACATACACTTTACTAAAGGTTATTCGAGGCCCAGAATTAAACTAATAGTAAAACAAGGTCATACTATAATTTACAATGAAATCGACAGGAAAACAAAGACAATGACATTATATGACGATTAGCAATCGAGATCGCTGCGCAACAATTAAATTTCCATCAAAATTAAAAATGGAATGAGTTATTAAATAGTAAGAAAGATAAAAAGTAGACATCCGAATGAACTCTATCACTAAGATCCTTCAAAAGCATCTTAAAAATTGACTTAAAACAGCCAAAAGGATTAATATGGCTCCTACCTTGTTCATTGACTTATTTTCACGATAAGAATTTGTTCGCTAAAAATATCCAATTTCTCCGCAAAGGAAATTGGTAAAAGTATAAAAACCCATTAGAAAATTTCTTTTTTATAGGCAAATCCAAATTCGTCGCACTTCAGTTTCAACGTCCTGGCCAGCTGAGGTGGTCCGCAGAAAAATACTGTAACTTTGCCCTTCTTTTGCTGAGCGATTTGACGAAATACCTTCAGGAAAAAAATTGCAAATGCATTACAATACAGAGCAAACAAAAGTTTACTAACATAAATGTGCATATCATTAAGAAAGTGACCATATACACTGTAAGTGTTTTCTCCCCAAAGATTTCGATTGTTATTTGCTCAGAAGGTGATAATTGCTTGATCTTTCAAAGAAATGAGTCAAATTCGTCAATGAAGCTAAACAAAAACCCTTACTTTGTTCCAGTTGGGCCTTCCAGCCTGCGTGCGTGTCTTGAGTCCAGTGATCAGATCCCGCTTCTCCTTTTCGTGTAAAAGGTCAAGGGCCAGATGCAGTCCCACTGCCTTCATGTCAGTTTTCTGCAGCGCCGATGTGATGTACATGTGCATGTCCAGAAATCTCTCCATGGCACCACCCTGTTCGGCCTGTTCAATTTCCAGCTGAGACAGCAGGTTCACGAACCATTCAAAAGATTTCTGGTCTCGATTGATCCAAAAGAAATCCACCTGATGGAGAGCGAAACAAGTGTTACGTAAACTAACCAAAAGCTAAGCCAAATAATTGACATTTAATTGGCGTACCTTTTTCAGACTGAGGTAGCTTCCTGGAAGTTCACTAGTCCATCTGTACTGGCATTTGGGGCAGGACAGCCTGGCGTCCCAGTATCTTCGCATTATACTTTGCAAAATGCTGGCGAATGGCGTTACGCCGATGCCGGTTCCGATGAGGACCGCGTGCTCGGCTCTGAAGATGTGACTGGATGGGGCGCCATAAGGACCATCGATGATAACCTGCAAGTTTATGCAAAATAACAATTTCAATCAGCTCCGAGTTTAATTTTCAAATAAAAAAGCAATTACTTTTTCATCCCAAAACCCTTTATTCTTATGAAAAATAACTGTAAACGGGCCATTCAAGTATTATGTCATCGCAGAATCGTGATTTTCAGCTCAGATTTATTTTTACCACTGTCAGATCAAAAATGGCTGTTTTTATCTCAACTTTCTAGAAAAACATACTTATCGAAAATAGTCAGTAAAAACGTTACCAGAAACAATGGATTTTAACTGAAGATTTAGAAATGGTCAGAAAAAAAGGATTAGGTTTACTAAAGAGCTACTGTAAGAAAACGCCATAGACGCATATTTTTCTACAAAACAGTATCTCAAAAATTATGCAGAGTGGCTTCCGTCTGGCATGTTGAATAACAAACTGAAAATCCATTTACAGAGATTAAACTTCAACTTACATCTAAAGGCTTTTCTCCAGAATCCTGGTCATAACAAACCATGGTATCCGAAGTGTTCGACTTTTGCATTTGGATGACCGGCCCGGACTCATCCGCTGCCTTGAACGACACGTTCACCTGAATCTCCCCGAGATGCTCAGTCTCGGACGCCACCGTGAGTGTGGCCGGCGAGTCCCCCGATTCATCTTCTTCTTGGATTATCACCGAGCTCAGCCCGGGCATTGGCAAGCTCTTGGGTTTGCGTCTGATGTGCCGGAAACTCTGGCCCATCGACCGTGACCGGACGCAGATTTGATTGCTGCCGTCTGGACACGAGCCTCGGCGGTTGATGGAGCCCACCTGATGAGAAGCCGTTCGGACCAGCCTCGAGCGACTGTGGGGGGAAAATTATGCACTTCAGTATAGTCCCTGCTTTTATACTTCATTTTGTTCTTTGCGTCCTATTGAAGTTGGGCTTGTCCTAACGACTCGGAGGCTGGCAGTGATTGCCTGGTGGTTAGGGGCAGCTAAGCCAATGATTACAGATTTAAGTTAAATGTCGACTTACTCAATAGCCGGATCCTTCTCCAAGGCGGAAAGCGATTTAGTAACAGAAAGTGGCCGTTTTTTGTAAATGCCAGTATTATGCGCAGTGCCGGTCGTCGATATCTGGTCCCCGTCTCCATTTTGCGCTCCGTATCCGATATTTTCGTACCCTTGAGCATTAGGGCTTTTGGCGAGATGGCCATCGCCATTGATGGGCAGCTTCCCCTTGGCGCTGCTTCTTATGTATCTGCTGCCGCGACTGAAAATACTCCTGAAGCAGAAAGGCAGTTGCATGTCACGGATTGTTACGTTTTAAAAAATAGATTGTCCAGACATAAATATTTCCTCACTCTCACCTTCTTTTGTTGCCCCCGTCGTGGATCTCAACTGTGGTGGCGTTCCTGGCCTCAATCAGTTTTTCCAACTGCTTGTTTATGTGGTTGTGAAGCTGATTTGTCCACTCTCCAACGCCGCGGATGTGTAACCAGATAACATCTTTTGAGAAAAATCAAAATTTTGTAAAAATGCCTTGCATAATCAACGGCGTGGGATATTTTGATAATAGCAGCATGCTATAAATTCTCTACAGAAACGCTGCACCATACTGTTATAGTAATAGCTGAGAAATGCTACGCATTCCAAAGAAAGTGAGATTACCATCTTGTTCAGGTGCACTGCTGATGGTGAATGGATGCCACTCGTACTTCGCAATGGTAGGAACTTTGATGAAGACATAATCTCCCGGATGAAAGTGGAAATTAGGAGGTCGCTTGATAACCAGATGAGTAACCTGTAAACGATAGTCGAATGATTAAACACTGTATCCTACATTCATACTTTGGCACAGCTTACTTTTCCAAAGTTTAATGTCCGAGAATTATCTTCAGGGAGATAATTTTTGGACATGCATGTGCTACAGAATACTACCTGCTCCCAATGAATGACAGATTTATATTTTCACCGTACAACCTTAAACGTTATTTATTTCGCTGCCCAACAGCCAGGCAACCACTGCCTGCCTACGAGCGTTAGGAGAAGCCTACTTTCTCACCAAGCCTGTCTATGGCGGAGCAGGGCATAATGTGCAGCCCAGCCCAATTTCTTTCCCAATAAACATACCTTAGATGGCAAAAGGACGGCTTCCTCGATGTATGTGCGGCCATAACCCGTCCTTCGCTGCACGAAGCGCAGCAACAACTCAATGGCAAATATTGTGCCAGGCACAATGAACCAATGCCAGAAACGAGGGCCATGCACAAATGTCAGAATGAAAAATGCAATGTACAGGCGATGAGTCCAATAGAAAACCTGGAAATTTGAAAATCATAATTATGGGCACATTGCTTCACAGCAATCAATGTTTAAACTTATTGCAGATTTTTGCTCGTTTAATCACCTCAAAATTGCCATTTTTTCGCACAAAATTCTGCGAACAGATGACCATGATGATCAGGACGCCCAGAAGAGCAACCCCTGTTGGAAATGCAGATCCACCTATCCAGCCAATCCCTGTTGCCGTTGTGAACAGGTATTTGATGACCAAATCACGGACGTCATCCTCATCATCTTCAGCTTCTCTGGCTATGACAACTACAACAAGCACAGGTGGACATTACCATCCAGCATCTGAGAATTGGATCTATGCATCGGCAAATTTCGAGCCACTTACTTAAGTTGATTATGTGGGCGATGGTGTGACCCACACTGAAGATCACTATGAGCCAACCGGTCAGCTTGTGGAAGTAAATATGCTCGTCCAATGGGATGAAGGAGCTCACGCCCAGGGCCCTTAACAAAGTGATGCACTTTCGAAGCATGCACACCAAGATGAACATACACGTAAAATTTAAGCATTGACCTGAAATAGAGCAGAAACGAAATCAAGTATTTGCATGTATACGCCAGTATTTCAACTGTACTTTTCTAATAAACAAGAATGACACCTGTTCTAGCTGTCGAAGTTAGTCTTTTTTATTTTAGTTTTAGTTATTTTGTAATTTAAATTTAGCTGCCCCTAACCACCAGGCAATCAATGCCAGCCTGCGAGCTGTGAGGGGAAGCCACACAAATGCAGGAACTACACCCAAAGTGAATAAATCTGGTTGGGATTCGGAAAATTTAAGTTCTCAACAGGGATTTCAAACGAAAAGCTGAGCAAGACATGTACGTACCACATCCCCGAGCAATTTGCACCCAAATATTGGAATCGCGATACTGCCACATCCGAGATACGAAGAGGGCCAGGTTGAGAGCGAGGAAAGCAAAGAGGAATATCAAGAAAACGTTGTTGTTCTTCATGTATTGCCAACTTAATTGGTGAGGAGTACTGTCTTTCAGCTTCTGGCATTTAGTTTTCACTACTGGTTTCGGTGGAACCAGCCACTTTTCTATGCTAAAATTTGTAAACGAAAAAAAATAAAATTAAGCCACCATCAACAATGATAAAAATTTTATATAAAGATAAGCCACCTGTAAGAAAGATTTTCCAGAAGTCCATCGTGCTTCTCCAGCTGAGCTTTGAGGGCCTCGACCGTGATGGCGCCAGTGTCGTTCGGGTCAGCATCTTCGAACAACGCCGTGGTCAAGTCGTCCAGCTGCTCTTCGCTGAATTTCATGCCATTTTCATCCATGCAAGCCTGCATGACTTTGCGAAGTTCAATCATCTGGACTCGGCCATCGCCTATTGCAATTCAAAGAAATTCATGATCCAACTTCTTTAGAAGAAAAATCAAGAAATTTTTAAAGAAAAAAAGCAAAAAAAAAACACGTCACTCACCGTCCAAGTCGTAAATATCAAATAAAAATTTGATTTTGTTGTCCATGCTTTGGCCAGAGAACTTGCTGACCCCATCCAGGAATTCCTGCATGGACACGGTGCCAGACCCATCTCTGTCGAATATGTGAAATACCCGTTCGGTGAAGAAAACCTGACGAAAAGATAGCGATTTAGCATAAAATACAACACAATTTCCCCAAATGGTTGATAGCCATACATTTTTGGATTTGATGATTTTTCGGAAATTTTCCAAAGTGATTTCGTTGCTGGCGGTGCAATTTTCAGCGAAGAGCTTGGTTAGGTATTCGAGATTTTCCTTCGTCAACGAAGTTTGTGCTCTAAAAAAAAACATGACGTAATTACATTATTAACCAAATAAACTTTAATTAAATACTTAATCTAAACACTTTTTTTATTTTTATTTTGCCTTATTCGAGAATTTTTTATTTATTCGAGAATAACTTTCTTGACGTTGTTATTTTTTCCAATTTTCCTTGATTTTTTCTCTGAAGAATTCGAGTATTTTTAAATGGCTCTTGTTTTTTTGTAGTTGTCATTTTACTGGAATTTGCTTACTATTGTTGTACTTGAGTGGCATGTCATCATGATGTACAGGCTGTATATGTGATGCATTTTATTTTATTTTCTCTAATTTTATTTATCAATTTTGATTGCTGCAATTTTCCTGCACATTCCATATATTTCATTTTTTCCTTACTAAATCGCTGTAGTTTTGCACTTTGGTAAATCTAACCCACTGAATTGAATTGAATGCAAAATACGTTGACCCTGTTACACCCATGAGACAATTTTCCTACTTACTGGTCAACTGTGAGTCTCGCGATGAGATCCATGGCCTCTGTAATTGTAACGACATTGTCACCATTTTTATCCATAAGTCGAAAAAGTTTATCCAACAACTGAAAAATATGGTTTTAAAACATACGTTAAAAATGTGGAACGCTTTCGGAAAATGACGCTCCTGATGATGGCCAGAAGGGAAACTGAACCTGGGGTTCAATTTATCTTTTCCCTTTCTCCCTTTTTGAATTTTTTTTGGTCAAACTGGGGGTTGGAGATTACAGTTAAATAGAGAATGTAGACATTTTGGGCGTTTATTTTGCGTTAAAAATTTTGATATATGCGTGCGAAACTTTCCAGATGGCGCTCGTCTGGGATCTTTGAGATTTGAGAGAAAAACGCTGGTGTTGAGTGAAGGGTTTAGGAGGGTTTAGAAGAAAATGTTAGCCAAAAAGTGAAAATAAGTTTTATCCCCTTATTTAAAAAAAGTCAGACTTGTGGGGGAGAATGCAAATATTTGTTGTAAATTTCTTTGATGCAACAAGACTTATGTGCACAAACTGCTGAACAATTGGTAGGAGTTTGTATCTTCATAACTTTTAGCTAATTATCATCTTTGAATGAAATGTAAAAATATAATAGCAGCGTACCCCTTTGGTAGCGAAAATTCTGCCAAAAATTGGTGGCGAAAGGAATTGGTCAACTGCGATGGCAAAAGTTGCGGTTTCCAAAACTTCGCAAAACTGGCGTCCTCTTTCATCCCTGCGTGACAAAAAATGTTTTATTATACATTTATTATATCGTTTATTATAAAAACTATTGTTCGTGGCTAAATATTGTGCAAATGATGCACGAGTGTGCTTATTTTATCCTTTAATGTATGAATAACAAGCAAATTATAAAATATAAAATTGAAGATTTCAACTTTCAAGCTTATACAGGGTGTTCCATTGATGGCTTACAACTAATGACGGAACTAGAGGTTAATTTTCAATTTGAAGGCGTGAATGAGGACGACATTACAGTCTATATACGGCTCAATTTGCACTAAAAACGTCTCCATGAATTTATCTCGAATTTCTGGACCCTATTTCGTATGAAATGAAGAATGTGAGAAGTTGATGAATCTGATGGATATTTGTATATAGGAGTTAAGGAAAGGCATGGACATTGAACGACTCTTGGCTAAAGACATCAAAAAACCTCAACTCCTCACATCTATAGCTCAGGTGAAACTGCCTCAACCACTCCTCATTTTTTATGAAATATGGTTATAAATCAGGTTAAACCTTGAATGAAGTAATCGTAAATTGCAAAACTGCAAAAGGGTGATTTGATTTGGATTTACATTTTGAAAGTTACAGCAAGCAAAAACATGGTAAAACCGGAATAAAATTACTCGAGTACCCATTAAGATGTAGACTTTTTCTCTACAAAGACGACATTTTCCGAATAGTGATTTATTCATTGTAAATGATTATAAACTATAAATGAAATGAAAATCCGCACGAGCTATTACATTTTTTGGAAAATGTGTTCCTCCAAACGCTAACAGTGTTCTTCTTCATTTACTTTTTTGTAATGAGTTGACGACTTTACGTTCACCCTGTATATCTACTTCTTAAATCATCACCTCACGCCTCAACTTCACATGGAAAATCCTTCAACCTTGTACATGTAATAGATTAATGGCGAAATAATCGACGTAATTGCACAGCCATAAATAAAACCTGAAAGTATTTCCCATGCCTATATTTTTTCCAGGAGTTTTTTTCTGGCATGTGTCTTCCAAAAGCTCGTCGTGATTACATGGAATTTCATTTACCTTCGGAGTATATATTTACTCTCACTACATGTATTTAGTCCAACCATCAAATCGTACATTGTACAAAGCTGAAAGTAAAGCCTGTACGTGCGGTTAAACAGGATTTCAAAGTAATCGTACACTCGTTCAAATTATTTCCAACGGGTATTTCGGACAACCTTATAAAATACATTAGAAATTTAGGGCGAGTCTGGTTTACATTTGCTTTTCTTTTTTTGAATGCAACAACAAAGGCTAGAAATCTTCCATAGGTAGGCCCGTGCTCCTCCGGGCGGACCGAGAACTATTTTACCTTAATTTATTTCGATTTCTTATAACTCCATTCGTCATTATCTCAGTGGGTAAACTAACGTCGTCGTTTTTAATGTAATTTTAACGCTGGCCATTTAGGCAATATCAGATAAGGTAACCAGTAATAAAGCCGACAAAAATGAAATTGCAAAACATCGGGCATCAATCACCGACCAGTCCGTTATTAAATTAGTCACGATATCAGCTATTAATAAACTAGTGAGCCATAAACTGGAAATCTAGATAATTAGAAAAATGTATATACTGTCGGGAAATTGCTTTGATGCTAATAACGCGAGCGCAATTGAACCTTATTTTTATAGCCTTTTATATACATGGTGAGTATGAAACAATTGGACGATTTAAACACGGCGTTGCTGCAACATTTTAGCAGGTGACACAAAGGGTCAATGCATTTGATGTAGGATCCTATATTTTTGAAAATGTTACAGATCAGTCAGTTTTTAGTCAGTTTAAGTCAGACATCAGAGTATAAGGCTGAATTGGACCATGTAGACTCAACAGAAGTATGCATGTAGACCTACATTTTAAGCATAGTCAATGTCATTGTCAGCATGCTCAAAAGTAACAATTTTCAAATACTCAAAAAGCAAAATTTTGAACACACTCAAAAAGTGTCCGTTTTCAAAATACTCAAAAAGTGTTGCCTATTTCGAACACTCAAAGTGAACATTTTCAACAGCCAAAAGCATCCATTTTCAACATTGAACAGCTTCCATTTTCAACACTCAAAACGTGCCTTCAACACCTAAAACCGTCCATTTTCAGCACACGAAACGTGCATATTCAACATACATGTATAAGTAACAGACTCCATGTCCAACCCTCAAAGGCATTTCACGTTGCCAATTCACCAAATGGTATTCACTTTCTAGTTAGCAGGGTTCAGAGTTAATTAAACGATTTTTAATTCAACCCTGATCCGCCGCATTGAATGATCTGCTCATTCAAGTTTGTAATCAAGATTTTTCGAGCTTTGGTTGCTACACACTTGTGGCAGTAACTGGGAGAAGTAGCTTCAAGTGCAAATAAGTTGTCAGAGTAATTTATAGTGTGCATTCAATGACTAAATATGCCAAATACTTTTCCTTACAGCTCACAGATAAGTTTAAGCAAATTTGGTGAGATCTACTACATGTACCATTCATTTGTAATGACAATTTTGAGTTAATTTAGGGGTCGAAACTGCACAAATCTGTAGGTTTTGCTAACCAAATAGCCATACATGTATTTCCATTATCATCTACACCCCTGTCCATTACTTTGCATAAATCATGCAATGTGTGAACTAAGATCATGTTACGCAACACTACATTAGCTTCAACAATAGCCATCCTCGTCTGTGGTCGTTATAGAAGGGTTTCACCCTTATGACAACTTAAACTCTTACTTTACAAGTAAAACCCGGACGTAAGAGTTGTCGGACCCCTACCCCCAAGTCCATAATCGTACTATTTTTAAGATCCCCCACCCCCTTCAAACTTGGACGTAGTTTATGAATGGTCTTTAGCCCAAGCAATATTTAAACACAAAAATGAAATAATACATGTACTCACAAAAGGAGGCCCAAACAGGTAAATTTCAAAAGATTGCTTGTTCAGCAGATCTACAGCGCACTGGCAACGTTAATCCAAGGGTAAAACTCCACATTATTTCATCGCCTAATTGCTATTCCACTCACAAATTGGTGCAACTCTCAAATGTCCGAAACACGAAATGGGTGTTCGCGTCTGATGCACACTGGTCTATACCAAAATTTCCAGCTCGACTGTTCGGCTGGGACAGCCTAGATTCGTGGTATAAATGATCGAAATGGGTCAGTTCGAGTCCTCGAGCAAGAAACCTTTTTTCCAAAAAATCCCCCTCCGAACAGTTATTTATCCCACTCTTACTTTCTTCGTGCTGCAATTTTCATTCGTCAACTTTTTACAAAGGGTAGGCAATAGTCGTTGTTTGCAAAACACTACCACAAACTAACGAAATTAGCACTCGGTAATAATATTTCCCCCGCAGCTATCACCCCACAAACTGTTGTTTTATCACACACAGCTGGTTAGGTCGTATTTCTCAAAGTGGAATTTCTTTGGAAACCTTTTTTGAATATTTGCTGAAAACGTGAACACGAAAAAACCAACGAGTCGTATGCGGTGAATGCTTTAGGGCTCAAAATCAACTGCATCTAACCATAATTATGGTTATTATTAAATCGATCGATTATTTTAGAACGATCCATCAACCGTATCAATTACAACACGTCTTTACCCTGTACATGAGTATAAACTGTGTTAGTAAAACTTAATGGCGTGATAATGATAAAGGCATGATATGAAATTAAATTTTCCTGCACATTCTGTATGTTTATCATAATTGCTGCTCTACTGTAAATACTATCATTTTTTTTCTTTTTGTTTTATATTATTGTACTTAGGTAAATCTAGCCCCCACCCCCACCACATGGCACCTCAGGTGCTGACTGTGGGTGTATTGAATTGAATTGAAAGGGGATCAGAACCCATCTTTTCGATAATTTGTTCATTATTGACAGTTTATTTTACTACAGTACTACTCATATACATATAATATGTACAATGTGCATGTACATGATACGTTAAAACACTGTTACGAAATGGATTATATAGAGTCTGGCAATTGTACAGTTGTATCGTACAATTAAAGAGTTTAATGCAAGGAGGAAAGTTAGGAAAATCTATCCGGATGTTTTTTTCATATTATTTTGGCAATCTAGTCACCTGTTATGAAAAGCTAGCTGCCATGGTTTACAATTTCATCAAAAATACACGTGTAAAGATATACATGTATTAGCTTTTCACTCAATTCCTGCCCTCCAAAATGTAATGAAATGTACTTTGTAATAACTAAAAAAAACGAAAATAAATAAAAACAAGCAGAAGAACAGCAGTAAAAACCCGGATATAAAATTTGCATTTCCGAGTAATACGAGTCAAAACTACTTCGTTCAATACCTCAAAAATCCAACATATGCAAGCAGCTTCGTTTACCCCATGATAGTAACAGGAAACCAAAACCAGCGGTGTAATTTATATTCAGAGCAGAATTCTAACAGAATTTTTCGGAAACTTCTAAAACTTCATGATTTACGCTTCGAGTTTGAGAAGTCTTTTGAATCCCCAAACCCTACGATATTTTCCCAATTTTCACACGCTTGCCGGCTGCTTTATTTTCTGTGAAACTTGATTTAAAATTACCCAAAAGCCAGTCCTACACGTCCTCATTTTTTCGATCGATTTTCACTTTTTTGGCAATTTATCGGCGCTACAACAGGAATCACGCAAGAATTAAGAGAGAAAATGCATAAAATATCGAGAAAAAAACAAGTTTGCAGAAATATTTAGACGAAAGTTTGTGCAAAATGTCCTATTTAATTGAGCTGTTGGTCAACGAATTCAGGTTTGTGTCACGTCGGGTTGCGTCACCAATCGCCTACGCATGTTTTGTAACTTAAATTCTTAACTAACAGCCTGTTGACGACGACGATCATGTAAAAAAATTAATTGTCGAAAATATAGATCGAAAATTACATCCGATACCTCTCGAGATCCTACTCAGGTGGTCAAAATTAATTCGTGTGAAATAAATTTTCAGGTGTCATCGTTAGCATCATTAACAAAATGTCAATAACGTTAACACCTCTCAGAACCAACTGGACAGTGGCCAACTATGTGTATTTCAAACAGTACATGTGCCTGCAATGCATATACCCTGTTCTCATCAATGTTACTGCCTTAAGTAAAGAGTGCAAGAAAAGCAATTTCTCCAATTAAATATGACAGGAAAGGGCGGAAATTTCGTAGTTGGAAAATTTTCCAACATATGTAATTAATGAAACCGAAATTTTGTAGTTTTTAATTCGTCTAAAATTCTGGTTATTGACCGGTTCGTCCCACAGCACGTCCGTTATTATGTGCTATTGAAATTTTATGGCAGTACTATGGTAACACATTTTTAACTAAGATTCATTCAATTATTAGTATTTATTAAATGCATTTATATTAACGTTTAAATGCAACTGAAATTTCATCTCCTAAATGTGTTACACATGCAATTTAATAACAGAGGTTGGGTCACATGAATTTTGAACAACGTTTTGTTATGATGTTCGCATAATGTTCGACTATAAATTAATACATTAACTATACTACAATCATTAAGCATACCTGAATACATTTCTAATGAAATTATTAAATTTGTTTTACAGATACATGCACGCATTTTTATCCTTTTAGAGATGCACGTTATATCTATTATATAACAATTGTAAATTATATAACACTATGATGATGAAAAATATACTCGGAAAATTTGTGCAAGTTTTACATTACTCCGTGGTTTTAACTATTTTTCTTATGTTCCAAATTAAGATTTTTGATTTGAAAACTCTAGCAGCTGTGTCTCACTTCATTAAGACGTTTTTTGCCTTCTAAGGTATGCATCCAGCAATGCTAATTGAAGTTGATTTCCCCATTACTATGGAGATATCAAATTGACAAGCGATTAGCTCAATATGTACATGTATGTTGTATGAAAGCCAATGTAATACTGATGATATAATATTCAATTTCCCTGACTTTTTCAACATAAATCACTTTCCCCGTCTTTCAAGTTTCCCTGACAATTCAGGTTTTCCAGGTTAGGGGACAAGTTCAAAACATTTGTGCAAGTTCCCCATTGGATGAGTTTTGGGAGCACATTTGTTGTCTGGGACGATCTGTAGGCCTACACACATGAACTAACCTAAGGTCATAGACACAATGATGCAAAAAAGTGCTGCCATCTAACGGTAATTGCACGTGTAATTCGGAGCCTGGGGATTCAGAATTACCGAATGCTCAGGCGAAAACGTCAAGGTGATTTCAATATCACCACCTTGTTGACAAAGAGAAAAAAATGAGCATGCAATCCCCACTCTGACTTGGGTTAGTAGGTTAAAGAATCTTAACGTTTTGTTTGAAATGGAGAACGATTTGATCCCCAGCAATGGCAAACTTTGGTGCACTAAAAAGATAAAAGGGTCTAGTTTGCATGCTATTCTTCCACTTTTCAAAAAGCCATTTAAACGCTATAGACTGCAATTGTTTCAAAAAAATAATGAATACCTGAATGGCTGCCTGCTGAACAAGTATAGTTTTCACTTTCTGATCTAGTTTCTCAATGCAGTTATATTCTGTAAAATATATTGTATAACTGTAGTCTTAGCACCAATTTGGTATGTCCCGCCCTGGTCCAAATGGTGTATACAATAATTTTAATCTACACTAATTGTGAGTTAATGTATATACATGTACAATGTAAAGCAAAAACTATCGAAGTCATCAATTTAGTATACATGTACTCAATCATGGCTTTTGAGACAATCAGGTTGACATACAATAGCTGTATTTGCATGACCATCTGTCTGTATTATCACCATGCAAAAAAGCTTATATAACCCGAAAAAAATTGTTCAACACTGGCGTGACAAATTTCATGGATGGCCACGCATGAGTGGTCATGTTTTCAAATATGATACTGGTCCTAGAGCATCTTGCGCTGTGATAATATTTTTATTGGCCAAGGACTCGAGAATAGCTATTGATTGCCAATTACATGTACATGTAGTTTGATTCGTAGCAATCTCAATTAGATGAATATCAACAAATTCTAATGGGACAGCTCAATTATGTCTTGCCATAAAATATTTAGGGTTACGTTATAATTCATTGCATCACTCAAAAAACCACAAGGACCGCTTCGCCCCAATTCAGTCCAGCTTCATGCAAATTTTAATTTAAATTTTATGAAGCGAGACTTTTATACTTTGTTCCGGGTCCGAATTTAGAATTGGGACCGTAGTTATTGTCTTTAAAAATATCGTTAACTCGCATGCCAGCAATTAATGAAGCCATTTGCATTATCGCATAACGTATTATGCAGCATGCCAACAAGTGTGTCTGTGTGGGTTGATTTAACTATATAATGATGTCTGAAGGCCGTCGAACATTTTCCCCATTGTAAACGCAACCACGATGTAAACACTGAACAAAAACTCACACCTCACACCACTGTTCAGTGAACCTCATGGCTACCCCCTCAAACTGTGGCTTGGACGTAGTTTATGCTCGTCCCTTGGGAGTTTGATCCTAAGCTAACAGCATTTATACTGCTTATTTTTTGTGCCAGATTTGAAAATGAATATAAAGTGAAATGAATGGTAATGCAACGAAGCCAATATGCATGTCATAAATCAAAGATGAAAATGGCCCCATCTGGGCCCAAATGGGTCCCATCACAAAACCAGCTTGGTTTGATTTGGTTTGGTTTGGTTTTCTGGAATTGGAAGATTTGCAAGTACCAACAAATTTCCGCTGGAGGTTTTTTTGGCAATCATCGTGATTTCTCAACGGTGAAATTTATCACCCATTAGTTAAAAATATAAACTGTAGCTAATTGCAGGTATTCACATACGGTTTGACGTACATGTACTGCATATTTGTCGCAAGTTTATACATGTATATGGGCTGATGCCAAACTAATTTTTTTTTTAAAAACTGTGTTGCATAGCATTAAAGGAAGATCAGTTGCACCAAACGTCGATTAATATAACGAATCATGTCTGATGAAGGACACCATATAAATCGCAGATTAAATTAACCGAAAATGTTAATTTTACTGTTAATCACTCAATAGACTTACGTAAGACGTTGGTGAAAAGGTTGTAAAAATTCATCTTGGTCAATGAGTCCGTCTCCGTCCTCGTCGAACAGTTGAAATAAATGATTGAGGAAGTTCTGCAAAACAAATACAGAAACATTACAATGTGCTTAAAATGTGCTGTACCAATACCAGAATTGTATTCTAAAAATTGATCAAACGATTAAGTTTATCGTGATTCAGCAACTATACCATTATGTGCAAGCTCACTTTTACAAGTACACTTGCAAGGACAGATTTTCTAGGAAATGTATTTAACATCTATGTTAAGTGAATTGCTTATTTGAACACATTTGTGTTCAAGAATTATGTCATGAGGCGAGGGGTTATCCAATTGATGATGCAATTGCCTTGCTGTAGAAAACATTGGTTTAAAATCCATTATTTGCGATCCAGTTTTGGAAAAAAAAAATTCTCCATATAAAACAACGCATTTGGTAATCCCTTCGTCATTTTCATTTTAAATACTTTTACATGTGTGTTCCTTAAAATTCACCACATCGTCTATAAAAATGTTGGCCAAAATCCATCATTTCTGCTCCATATTGCAAACTGAAGACTTTTCTCTTGAATATCATAATTATGTCATAACATTCTCGTTGTTTTCGTCTCCCCCCTACATATGATATAATCATTAACTGAAAAAATTTTGAACTGAAAAACTTATCAAAAGTTCTACCTAACTGGCGGATTTTGAATCACAGAAAAGAACATTATGTACAAAACTATGAAAAATTTTGAATATTGCACTACGAAAAACCAATCATGACCCCCCTCCTCCTATGATGATGTCATAGCACTTGTTGACCGTTCCTTAATCATTTGTATTTTAAAGTATTTTTACCAATTTTGAACTACCTGATTTTTTTTCCCCGGGAATATCCAACCTTTATTTCGGTTTAATTCATTTTCCATTTTAAAGTGTGTGCAACATGAGTGCGATATTAGCACCAGACTGCATTACATGGAAGTCATTAACACGCAATATTACAACATGTGCGTTGTCTTTTTGGCATCCAGAAAGATTTATGAGCGATTTAACAACAGGTAGTTGATATATGATCGATAAATCCGCCAGGATACAATATGTTACTCAGTGTTACTCCATGCATCTTTCAAAGACGAACACTTTGATCACTTACAGTAATTAATCCCGTAATAAATGGCTTCCTATGATGAGTGGCACATGCATCACACCTTCGTGTGCAATAGATAATTTAGATGGAATTTTCTGACGGAAATAATTTTCCGGGAAAATAAATCAACAAAAATTTTTGCGTAGGAATGAAATGGTTTTCCCAATATGACTTTTACAGACATTAATTCTGCTTCAATTATTCCATGCTTGAATAAACACAGACATTGAATACGTACCATTGACTAAATAAGTTTTAAAAATGTATACCTGGGGTATTAATTTTAACAGCTAATATTTTTTTCGTGACAGCTTCTTAAAATTGGTACATTTCTCAGTTTTTTTTAAGAATTAGTGAATTTGGAATTTGATACTTCTATAAACTGAACCTTAATTAAATGAAAACGTTTTTAACCTTAAATGTCTTAAACTGCTAGGGGATAACCTCTAAGATGCAAACACGTGCACATAACACATTCGAGATAGTCGAGCTAATTGCGAGAATCCATTTCAAACAAACCATTGGATTTCTAAATACAATTCTCGTAATTAGCTTAAGTATGTCGAATGTGTTAGGTACACGTGTTCGTCTCTTAATTCTCCTAGGTGCACTTCTCACCTTAACTTGAATGAAAATGTTTCAAGGAATTTGTGTTTTTACATTGTGGTTTGTAATCAATACACCACCTGATGAAGCTCCATCTATAGTTTAGTAAAAGAATAAAACTGTGTGGACTTAATAAATTTTTGACGGTGTAACCTGCTTCACTGCAATCCATAAATCCAAATCCATAAATTCTAAATAAACTCACATAGAAGTTTCCTAGACTCAAATGAACAATTTTAGACTGATTTCGACCTCCTCTACATCTTCCAAAATATATAACCATTGCTCTAACCTTACTAGATCACGATATACATTTTGAATGACATTGATGGAACGTTTCAAGATCAAGACTGTGGTGACAATCCTTGATACATTGTTCATCACCTGCAGCACTGTCATTATCACTTTTTTTCAAAACTACGCTTTTGAAAATCTTATGGGGTACGCCCTTCTAATTAACCGTGTATTTTTTTATTTAGAAAATTGTTGATTTTTTTGATGAATTCGATTTTTTTTTTAACAATTAAATAACCATGCTTAATAATTATTTACCTCTAACTCCTGTAAAACTAAATACAATGAAATATTGCATCACTCAAAATTTTCTGAACAAAACACAATGCACAAAATCATTAATGTGGCGAAAACGTGAAGAGGACCTTGATGGAAAACCCAACCGTAAACGTAATTCTTACAATAGTGACTTCGTAAGAAGTAAACATTGGTACGGGATTTCACTTTAAAGAAGTCTAATAGACAATATTCTTCGAAAATCAATTGTGACAACACGCGTGTGATATGTATTCATTCCATTTTGATGGAAACCTTAACAGCTGCTCTTCGCAGGAACTGTGCTAGTAAAAGTTGAAAGTTGATACAGCATCAAATGTATCAAACTTTAACGCATGAAAACTGCGTCCTTGGCCATGTCATCAAAAAAATGAAGCCCTTCGGTTTTCCCCACGTCATGTCGCAAAAAGTGCCATTGAAAACTTGACAGTGCTGGGTATATGGAAAAAAAACAACAGAAAATCAAACAGAAAAACAAAAAATCAAAAAATCATTACTTGGTCGAAACCACGTAGAAAAAATTTAGTTTCCACTTCACGAAATCCCTAATTATTATAATAAGCATTACAATCTTTTATGTTGCGTCATACGCGTATAACTTCGATTGTTTTTATTGTTTGAACTAAAACCTAAACTTTGTGTATAGTGTAGTCACACTTTCTGCACGTGGACATATCATTTTCAATTCAGTCCATTCTACAATTCGACCTAGGCTGGACATGGTGCTCCGTCCAGAACTATGCTGCACCATCACATAAACGACATACAATGTATGTGCATATGTATGCCCCATATATTTGATACAAGTCCATTTTGCCCAGAATAGAACGTGCAATATGTGTGCTTTAAACCATTGAAATAATAAAAAATTACGTTCTTGCCCATGGCATCCTAGAACATGGTCTCCTAGTCATCCTAGAACATGGTCTCCTAGTCATCCTAGGTGTAACCCATCACACATGTATAGAGTGCTGCTCATGAAATACAGAAAATTACAGTATACATCCTTGGCCATGGCATCGAAGAACACTGCACTGTCTCAAAAGTGGAAAAAACTGGTATTTGCAAAGATCCTCACATGTCCCTGTCCGCCTACCCCAACATTGAATAAAAAAAAAATAAATAAAGTAAAAAACTTTCCAGAGACCCCTATGCATTTTTTTAATTACTTTCGATTTTGCTTTTCTGGGTCTGGGTGGAGTCGCTTTTTGTGGGGGATACTAAGAGCTTCCCTCAAAATTTCTGAAAATGTTATCTTTGCCTGCCAGGCACTCAATATCGACGTATTAAAACAATAACAAAGACTTAATTCAAATTAGCCTCTGGCAGTTCTTCTTAGAATATGTAAAAACGGCCGTGGCACTTAAAGGTCATTACTTTCTATAGTTGGCCAACTTTTTCACGGAGCCAGGCCAAATCTGCCAATTGGCGCTCGACTTCGCCGATGACGTCACCGTCCAGGCCTCGGGCAGCCAATGCGGACAACTGACGTCATTACGCCTCGTTTTCCCCCGAAATCCAAACCCCAAAAAGTATCAGATGTCATCAAAGAGAGGCGCTTTAATTGCCCGGATGGCAATTGCCGGGCATCAGGTGCCATCAAATCTGCTATAAAAGCAGGTCGCGCTGCATTCAAAAATCACAACAACAGCAATCGCTCTCAAGATCAGTTCCTCAGGAGTCTGGAGAAAAGCAGGCAGACAGTCCGAAGCGCACGTCTTGAAGAGATCCAGAAGATTAACTCAAAAACAACAGTCACTTCTTGGATCGTGAGGCCTAGACGTCACAACCAACCTGAAGTTTCCAGAGGCTTTTGAAGTCCAAGACGTCTTCAGAAGTTCCAAAGCAGTTCTTGAAGAGATCCTGGAGATTTCAACTGAAAACCACCAATCCCTCCCGTAAACCACAACGACCAAGAAGCACATCCTGAAGTTTGCAGAGGTTTTCGAAGTCCAAGACGTCTTCAGAAGTTCCAGAGGCTCCTCAAAAAGCAGTTCTTGAAGAGATCCTGAAGATTCCAACTGAAAACCACCAATCACTCCCGTAAACCACAACGACCAAGAAGCTCATCCTGAAGTTTCCAGAGGTTTTTAAAGTCCAATACGTCTTCAGAAGTTCCAAAGCAGTTCTTGAAGAGATCCTGAAGATTTCAACTGAAAACCATCAACCACTCCCGTAAACCACAACAACCAAGAAGCGTATCCAGAGGCTCTCGGAGTGCAAGAAGTTTCCAGTCGTTCAAGAGGTTTCTGAAGTTACAGTAGTTGCTGCAGCAGCATTTTCCATAGCAGTCCAAAGAAGATGTCCGAGCAAGAAGCCGACCTGTCTCTGACGCCCAACCAGTTCGCCAAGCTGGGCCATCGCCTGGTGCAGGACTGCGCCAACTACCTGGGCAACCTGGACGAGGCGTCCATCGTGCCCGGGGCGCCTTCGGGGGGCGCCAAGGCGCTCAGCTTCGAGAACGAGTCCCTTCCGGAGGAGGGCCATGGCGAGGAGGCCCTTGACTGCCTGGGGGACATGATCCGCCAGTGCTGCAAGATCAACGGCCGCTTCTTCGGCTTCGTCACTGGCTCCGGCATCCCGGTGGCGGCGCTGGCCGACCTGGTGGCGTCGGTCATCAACCAGAACACGATCGCCCCCTTCATCTCTCCAGCGGGGGTGGCCATCGAGCACACGGTGGTGCGCTGGCTGGCGGACATGGTGGGCTGCGGCGGCTTCTCTGGCTCGCTGACGGGGGGCGGCTCCATGTCCAACCTGATGGGTCTGGCCATGGCCCGCGAGGCCAAGATCCCCGCCAACGACTCGGGGGTGGGCGCCCGCCATCAGCAGGTGGTCTTCTACGCCTCCAGGGAGGTGCACATGTCCACGCCCAAGGCCATCGCCCTGCTGGGCCTGGGCAGGCAGAGCCTCAGGATGCTGGAGACGGACACCATGTACCGCTTGAGGGGCAGCGTGGTGGCCAAGGCCATCCAGGAGGACCGGGCCGCCGGTCGACTTCCGGTGGCCATCATCGCCAACGCCGGCACCACCAGGACCGGCGCCGTGGACAACCTGGACGAGCTGGCCGACCTGGCCGAGAAGGAGGGCCTGTGGCTGCACGTGGACGGCGCCTATGGCGCCTTCGCCGCCTCCGTGCTGCAGGACAAGTTCAGGAGCCTCTCCAGGGCCGACTCGGTGTCGCTGGACCCCCACAAGTGGCTGTTCATGCCTCTGGACTGCGGCTGCCTGCTGACCCGCCAGCGCTCGGACGCCATCAAGGCCTTCTCCTACTACGACGACTACGCCAAGTGCCCTTCCAAGACGCCGGTGGGCACCGGCGCCATCTACGAGGAGTCCATCGAGCTCTCCAGGCGCTTCCGGGCCTTCAAGATCTGGCTGTCCATGCGCTACCACGGCATGGCGGCCTTCCGCAACACCATCAAGGCCAACCTGGCCCAGGCGCAGCTGCTGGCGGCGCTGGTGGAGGAGCACCAGGACCTGGAGCTGCTGGCGCCCGTGGAGCTCAGCGTGGTCTGCTTCAGAGTGGCCAAGGTAGGGGGCGTGGCGGTGCCGCTGTGCAAGCTGGACGAGTTCAACGCCGAGCTGCTCACCGAGGTCATCCGCCGTGGCGTCGTCTACGTGTCCAAGGTGCTCATCAACGGCGACTTCGCCCTCAGGGCCTGCATCACCAACCACCTGACCAGGCCGGACGACTGCCACGCGCTCATCAGGGAGGTTACCGAAGTGGCCAATGGCTCGCACGTCATCCCCTACCACCGACCCATCTCGCCCAGGCTGCCTGGCTAACCTGGTCCATCAACTCGGCTCTGGTCAAGTAGCACATGTAGTCTTCAGCGATGCTTCTTAGCGGATTTGACCAGTCCAGGACAGCTTTTAGGCCGACTTTTCCAGAAGCTAAGCCGGTCTGCAAACTAGATCGTAGAACATGCATGGGACGCAGAAATCCAATTAAATCTGAAAATGACTTTTGGAGCACCCGGTATACCCAGTTAATAAGTCCACGCTGGCATGCGAAAACGACGCACGTACATGTAATTAACCAAAGAATAGAACCGTTGATTATGCATAATTATCCACTGTATATGTTGTACTTTATTTGTACAGTTTACCGTATTAATTGCGAGCTGTAGGCTTGCTCGAGGAAGTGTTATTTAATAACTATTTATATTTGTAAAATTTAAATGCGATGAATAAACGTTATTTTATCAAAGATTAATTGTGTAAGCCTGCTCCCTCGCAGCGATAATTAGTTATAGCAATGTTTAATCACTCCAGTTGAGAAAAACGGATGCATTTCAGCTTGGGTTGCATTATTACGAGCAATGTGCCATCTTACGTAACTAACACTTTGCACCCATGCGCATGATATTTGATGGATTACATAACCTTTATTTTTATCCAACTATACGGAGCAAGATGCGCTGTCTTCAAGGGCGATCCCCGATAAAAAAGACAAGTCAGTAATAAAAATTATCGTCTGGTTTCATTGCGAAATTGAGAAAATAACCCACGACGAGTCATGACTGGTCCAAGAAATTTTCCATGCCGGACATAATAATTTTAATAAAATGCAAATCGAGGAATATCAAGTCTTCTTGTCTAATACACGAGAATGACACCTGTCCTAGCTATCCTAGAAACTTATTTTATTTTTTGGTCTACCAGTATTTTTGTGGGTTTTTGTGCTCAACTAACCTAACCTAAAACATAACTTAAATTTAATTTCTGATCATAGTTGATCATAGTTTCTGACCGTATTTTTATAGAATTTCCTGAATTTATAGCTTAATCTTTCCAATCCATTCATACATTTCAACTGCCTTTGATGAAGTCCACCACAAAACCTTACTGTCCAAAGTAACATTTCGTTAAACACGTGTTTGGGGAAACATGATGAGGCGCTAACGGGTTAATACTCTTTCAAACATGCAGTAGCTGGTTGGTCATTTGCAAAACCATTAAGTACAGCGTAATTGCTAATAATTTGCGTTTTTTTAACTAGCCCACTTGAGGATATCAGCTTACAAATATAAATTTTCCCCACGGTCATTACCTCGTACTATTTTCTCTCACATTTAATTAAATAGGGTAAAATACAGTTGGGAAATGGTGGAAATTATCAGTCCCATTTTCCTAAGGTCTTATACCCTTTAGACTTAATTCAATTTAATTTCGATGCTTTGACTAACGCAAATTTAGAAACATTTGAAAATTTTCAAAGACAAGGAAGTTCTTGAATTCAACCATGTCACATGTCCAAGATTTACCTCGACTGATTGCAATACACTAATCGCTAATTTTATGCAGCGAAATCAGTCTCGGGCTCCGATCACATTTTCGATTGCAGTAATTAAAATTACGTTCCAATTAGTGCGATATAGTCTCGTTGATTAGCGACTGAGCGCCCATTCGCTTAGGAGATTTATATAAGGTAGAGAGAAGAGGACCCTGCTGACCAGTGACCAGAGTGACCAGAGCCCGCAGCCATGGCTCCAGTGCCCCTGTCTATGTCCGCCGAAAAGTTCAAGTCATTGGGACTTCGATTGCTGGACGATTGCACCGAATATTTGGCCGATATTGACCACTCCACGGTGGCGCCCCTGCTCCCCGAGGGCCATCCCGACTGCATCGACTTCTCCAAGGAACCTCTACCGGAAGTCGGCCAAGGAGACTCCGCATTCGATGACCTCAAGAATCTCATACAGCAGTCGGCCAACATCAATGGTAAACATTTTCCTTCATTGGCTTATTAGTGTGATGAAAATAATTATCATTGACTCTTTTAATTGGGTCCGAAATCCATTCAAGGGTGATCCAATTTTCAAAACAAAAATAAAAATAAAACATTCGTTTGCGACAGACCTGTCAGTACCATATGGGACGTTCATGTATTATGTCATCTTAGGATGACCGGGCAAATTATGACGAATGATTACGGAAGTGTGTTCGGGTGTGGAGCAGGAAGGGAACTTCGATACTTTTATTACGTAGGGTCACTGGGGTCAGCGGTAGTGATATCGTCATCATATATATCGCATGCATATAGCGCTATATCCATGTATATATATATAACGAAGCAGTTATAACAATATTTCAACGTCTTCTAAATACATACATGTAATAATAATAATAAAATTATATCGGAGAAAAATGCCTCCGGTGACGTGAAGTGGTGATACACCCGACTGAGTTCTCGCCACTATTGCCTTTACAATATCAACATA